>OX463839.1:46087516-46342589 GCA_949825065.1 Odontocerum albicorne
CAATACTTTAGGATACATTTACCTTTTTATATTCTACAAAAAAAAATACTTAAGAAATATAATCTAAATAGCAGTCACGAAACATTTAACCCTTGTTTAATTAAGCAATTCATATAGACTCAGTGTCCATCTATCTGACTGATTTAGGCAAAATTTAAACAGAAAATACAGTATTTGAGTAGGCACAGATTTCTTACTTCCTATTTTTACTTTTCACGTTATCGCGTAAAATCAAACTATGATAAGAAATTGTGGTTAACGTGATTACGCCCACACATGCAACATAACATAAGCAATCGAGAAATTGAATAAATTGCGAAATCCATCGTGATATCACTGTAAAATGGTGATAAGTAAAAAAACAATTTGATAAATTATCACAATTTTAACCGAGTTCCATCAAATATGCTCGTTAATAAGTTCAGTTTCTTCGATTATCTGATTGATTTTTGACAACATAGTATCAAATATGTATTATTTTATGAATAGGGAATTATTTACAACTTGTGTTCCATAGAAGTCAATTTTACTATAAATAAATTATTTTCTACGATATAAGAAATGGCATAAAAAACTTTTATTTCTACGCACTCTTTCCTGTATTTATCCGAAGTATAAACATAAATAGTTTCAAAGTTCTTTGTGGTTTTTGGTCACACTAGAATAATATTGAAGTATAACTTACGAGTATATTGATGACTAACCTATAAATGAAATATCGCAGTTGACTTGATTGGGACGGGACATGTGTTGAGAACGCCAGTCTGAAAGGTGAAAACCTCCAGCGTAGAGGGCCAAGAAGAACGTATAATTGGCAGACGAAGGAACTATACGATGACAGACTTCGGTTGAACCGGGAACCGTTCCCGAGAGGATCCATTTCAGACTCGCTTCGCTACAATCCCGGTCCTAACGGATACGGGATAGATACAATAACGATTCAATTGCAATGTCATTGTCGTTTTTACGTTTTTAACGACGACTTTATTTAAATATGATTTTAATAAGTTATTTTAATAAAATCATAAGCGTAAATATACATTACGTGATTAATTAAAATAATAATGGTTTGTTTTCAAGGAACAGCAGTATTCCCGAGTAACAACGAACCCGCTGCATACGGAGTATCGAACGTTGCAGCCCCAACAACAATTACAATGAGGGGACGGCGTGCATTCTAAGTTCAGAGGTCGGCAACATAATACCACAGCACGTCGACACTGCGGCTTGTGAGCTTAAATGGTTACGATGAAGAAACAAGACAAAGGAGCTGGAATGGATGCGACCCTTTATTTATTCGGTTTATTGCCACTTACTTTAATAAAAGTACAGGACAAAGGTAATTTGCGAAAAAAAGGACACTTTATACAGCATCGTTTAGAGGGCAGACTCTCCTCAAGACGGTCCAACTCGGGAATCGAACCCACTCTTATTGACAGACTAAAAATATTGCAAAAAATAAGTTAAGTGTTAGAATAGGAAGGTGGTGGCTGCAACCGTTAAACTGAGTGCTTCCTCGCGTCTGCATATGTTTAGAACAATATTTGCAGATGAGAGGAAGTACCCAATTTTATAAATCCTGGGATAACTGTAGACTTGGATGGATGAATTTGCTTTGAGAAAATGCGTGTTTTTCTATGACTGTAATTTGCACAGAATTAAGATGAAAAATAAATACACCGGTATAAATAGTATATAAACCATAATAAATATAAGCTTAAGGGGTTCAAAGTAAAACATGTGCGTTTTGTAGAAACTGATTTTAAGACACAAATTTTCATGTAACAAAAAAATTAATATTTCTACAATTGGTTACTTCGGTATTGATGTTGACAGTGTTCGATTTCATCTTGACAGTAATATTCTCCATCTAAAAGATTTGCAGTAAGTAATAACTATAATTTATTGTGTCAGAATACACGAGTGACCCATTTTCATTTCGGCCGGCACCATTTTTTATAGTTACTCATTTCTGACGGAGAAACGAACCCAGGTCACACATATTTAAAGCGCCACGTCGTCCCGTCCCAGTGGGGGACGCCGCGCGGGAATAACTCTGTTGAAGATATAGTCAACAACTCGAAATATAGGATGCGCTGGTCAAAAGTTTGAATTTAATTGGTCAGATAAAAATGATAGCGGCGTGATTGCCGCAACTCTTTTAATACCGTGGCCTGACTTTTTATTTATATTTTATCGTAAGGAGACTAGAGGAAAATATATGCGTGCACACCAAGGCACATGCCTGAGTTAACAGTATACACACATACAAGTGTGTAAACAGTGGCATATAACAAGGGTTTTTCTTTCTTAACTTGAGACTTTTTATACTTTTGACGTTACTAAACATAATCAAGTTACTTCTTAAATATGTTAGATGCCACTAAACACTTATAAAGCATTTTTTTCTATGAAAAGAGAAAACATGTTTTTAAATAGTTGTTTACTCGACATACTTGATAAATGGTAAGTAATGAATACATATAGGCTTAATATTTCAAGTATATTATTTTATTTTTACTTACCTGAGGAAGGAATAATTCCATTCACAAGATCAGAATTCATGACTATGCAATGCAAAAAACAGAATTCATGACTATGCAATGCAAACTATGCAAAAAATTAAGTCGATTCCCTTAAACACAATTTAAATAAAAAAAAGTTTTCGAAGCGATGTATTGGATTGTCCAGAAAGCAATTTCGTAATTAAAGGTCAATTCAAACGCAAAATTGCACCAAATGGTCGTGGGCGGTGGTTTTCGATATTCTTAGTATCTCAGCAATCTCTCATGTCGTATAACGCTGGTAATTCTCGAACAAAGTCCTGATTTGGTCGTAATCAGTGGTAATCGGTCCTTCCAGAGCGGACTATCGTCTTCGAGTGTCGTATCACCATTACGATTTTTTTCAAACCACATTTAATGTACGATCGCTCACTACCATCGTCGTCATACATTGTATATTTATTTTTTGGTATAACATGCTTTTTTTTCTTTGCGGTAGTAAAAACATCAAGCACCGAAAAAATAGCTTATTTTGTTCCATCTTTAAAATTACTAGAAAAAACAGCAATTCAGGTAAACAATGGCCGAAAAAAAGTGGTAAAATGTTACATTTCATTATAATACACCTTCACCAGCACGTTTAGAATGAAGTAAGCAACGAGAATTTCGTCCTAACGACATTTATTCGAGAAATCCGAAACTACTTTCCGGACCGCATATTATTTTATAAATAATTGCTTGATAACTATGCACCACAAAAAATAATGTAAACTTGGAGATTATACGTTTTTAATTAAATTATTTATTCCATGTATATAACGCCACTGCTAGAATCGAAAACGAATAGTCTTGGCGTGGGAGTGTATGCCCGCGGAGAATGCATCGATGTGGTAACTCTAACATACGAGTATAATAAATACGGCCATCGGTGCCATTTCTAAACACCTCTCTCTCTCTTCACACTATTGTTCTACAGCCAGTCACAAAGATTAAAGCATTTGCACCGTTCATTTGTTCTGCCATCTTTGGTTTAGAAATGGCACCACCAAGGTCTGAATTTTAGACTGTGTCGGATGTTAAGTTTGGATGCGAAGTGACTTAATACCAAATGATACCGCAAATATCACTGTCCTGCCTAACTGCGGATAAGAGTGATATTTTCAACAGAAATAATTCGTATATAATCGATGACACCAGAAAACAAAGTCAAAGCTTGATTCAATACATATTTGATGGGCTTATCACAACATTAACAATCTCTTCAAGGGTTATCTTGGTCATTTTAGAGTAAGACTTCGTAAAAACAGTTTTTAGAAATACTTCACCATAAGTACAGATATTTTTATGAATAATACTTCGTGCTGAATAATGTCATAATTTTTTATTCGAAAATTCAAGTATTTTTGATTCCCTGTTTAAGATACACTGTTTTAGATATCACAAATCGTTTAAGACAAAGAAAAGTCACGAAGCCAGGATAAGGTAAAATTGATGGGACGATTCTGCGAAACCTATATTTTGTGAGCGAACCAGCATAGATTGATTATATGTGATTATCATCCAGAAGACGTATCACAACGCATCTACTAAATCTGATAAAAATTAGAAAATGTGAAAAGGTGGTAATTTGCTTAACAGCATTCCAAGTATATCTATTTCCATAAATATAAAACTGCAAAAGAAATCCAGAAACTGACTGGCGAAAGTGTGCATAAGGGAAAAAGATTTCTGGAAAAATTGTATTATGAATTTTAAATATTTATTGAAATGTTATTAATGTTGTAGAATTCATTTTTGACAAAATGATTTTCAGTTTAATTATAAAAAAATAGACATCAAACTTAGAATAAATGAGGTATGTTTTGTCTATGAAAATGTTTTAATGGGGTTTTTTTTTTCAAAATGTAGTTGAAAATCATTTAGTCAAAAAAGGTTACGTAAATATTTTCTAGACTTGCATATATACAATACTTGCATGCAATATGCACAACATTGTAAGCTAAAATCAATTTTGTAGGCCAATAATAAAATTTTATTTTTGTTTTAAACATGTAATCTGAACTTGTATTTTTTTGTATTTTTCAAATGATATTTTTTATCAATCATCAATATCCAATGGTAAGAGTCCATCCCCAATTATGAAAACGTATCGTTGACTGTATTGTTTAATTAAAATTCCATAATTATTTACTGGAAAATCATACCACGGCAAAAAATATATATTGGAAAGCAAAGATTTTTATTGTTATTTAAGTGGCCTTCGAGCGTTTTTAAGAAGAAATTATTGAGTTAATAAGAACACATGAAATTACTATTCATAAGACGGATCATTTGTGTTGCGTTAAGATTTTATTGATTCGTTGAAATTTTAGAAGTCACATGAAGGGATGTCAAATTTATTGGAACAAATTTTGGGTATTTAATATAATTTAACTTTAAACGTTTATCATTTATTTATTTTTTTTTCAAAACAGGCTTAGCCCAATTACTTTGAAAAATACAAGACATAAAAAAAAAGAAAAATTACATAGAATTTTTTTATTAATATAAAATAAAAAATAATGCATATGTATACAAACGAGTATATACACACAAACATATGTTACATATATAATTCAGTCACTTAAGTATGTTGATGAGTGCTTTCTAACGCGCTTAATCTAAGAAGAAAATTTACTTTTGCTTTTGTCATCATATGAGACCTGTGTGTAGGCTACCTTTATTTGTGCACTGTTACAATGGTTGTTATTTATAAATTTGATCACAGTTATCTTGGTATTGAAACATAATTCGGAGTTACTTCTTATCTTGGTATTGAAACATAATTCGGAGTTACTTCTTATCTTGGTATTGAAACATAATTCGGAGTTACTTCTTATCTTGATATTGAAACATAATCCGGAGTTACTTCTTATCCGTTTAGTTACAAAACCGATAAGAAAACGAGATAACATTTGTAACCATTTGTCACGATTCCCTTGTCGTAATTATATCCATTGGAGAGATGACAAAATAATACCGGACCATCTTGAGAGAAGTGGGTACTCAATAATGTGTGAGATAAATCTGACGATGAAGCAAGAGAAATAATTTGGTTGTGGTGCGTACAAAAAGGTCCGCCGATTCCATATGTGCAATTTATACGATGCACGAAGGTGTCCAAAAGCCTTTTCATTTTCATCGGAATTTGTGTTGACATTGCATGTTCTTTTACACAAATGATATTATTGTACAAAATACACATTAATTAAAAAACTGCATAATTTAGAAAATAATGCTTTCCCAGATTAAAATCATCTTGTTGAAAACTATCGCAGTCTTTTTCCTCATTGTGCTGCTTTTCAAAAATGAAAATATATCATTGAATCTATAAAAATATTGTTTTATAATTCATAGCGGTTTTTTTAGAATTAATATATACCCACGTCACACACTGGCACACGTTTGATTATTGTATTGGTGAATTTATTCCCGATTTTCACAAAATATCTCTGATGTGGCCGATAAGTGATAATTATTATTAATATTATTTTTTCATTCAATGCGTAAATGTATTAACGGAGGAATACCTAAAATCTGAACCCAGTATTTATTATATTTATAGAGATATTAAAGTTTTTTAGAAGCAATGTGTACTAGTTACACATCACAGGGAGGGAAGGGTTAACTGAGGTACATATACATGGAAATGAAAACTCGTCGCTAATTAGTTATAAATAAGACACGACTAATTAACAGTTTTAGTCAATTTGGAAAACATAATATACGCCCGTGACAATGTATGACAGAATACGGAATGAAGCGATACGGGTTTGATGTGAATTTAAAGCTGATAAGTAAGGTGAAGAAGATTACGTTGAGATGGTTTGGGCATGTAGAACGAATGAATGAAGACTAACAAAACAGATATACAGTGCAGATGTGAGTGGACGGCGTGTGAGAGGAATATCAAGGAAAGTATAGTTGTATCAAGTGAATGATATTCTGAAAGAATGACACGTAGAAAGTCAGAGATATCGTAGAAGTTGTACGAGAAGGTCTATATGATAGATGTAGAAGAGACTAACAAGTTGTCGAGTTAGGAAAGTATGGCGCAATTTCCTCACTGCCTACCCCAATTGAGAAATGGCGTGATGGTATGTATGCATTATACGTTTTTTTTTCATTTTGATTTTAATATAAGGGGCGACACTATACCTAGTAAAGGCCGCGTGTTCAAACATAAATGGCGGCGTCCATAAACAAGATCGCGTAATGTCACCGGCATTTGTGAGTTATTTGCGCAACATAAGAGTTGACTGAACATCATTTGCATATTCCATTACGAATCGCTGAATTTTGTCAAATAACTCGGAGCTCGTAACATAGTAATCATGATGAAAGAGAAATAAGAAAACTCTGTAAAAAATATATTTATTCCTCCTTGCAGCGACAAACATAATTGACAAAATGAAAGATTTTCGTAGCGGAACTAAAAAAAATAATGCAAAATGTTCGAAAGGGAGAAAAGACTAAATTCAAATTTGCTACGAATCGAACATAATTTCTTCTTGTTTTAAAATATTAAATTGATATATAGATTCAAATGAATTCAATCACTCGTGTTAAGATAACGCGATGTTTTTATTGAATGGTAAAAGATAAGAGGTATATTTATGAATCGAAAACATTTAAACAAGATATAGTAATTAAGATGGCGATAAAAAAAAACAAATCAATCAACGTCAATTATACCCTTTCAAGTCTAAAACTACGTCAAGGGTCAAAGCAAAATGATCGTAGCAATTAATCAGTTGCTATATTTATCGACGTTCAACCAAACCTCTAAATTTGAGAATTCGTCTACATTTCGGCCCATACCTGTAGGATAGGTAGAGAAAACGAATGTTTAATCAACCTCACCGCTAACCAGAGGCAGCAGTCTTTAAATATTTCTTCAGTGTTATTAACAACCAGTCCCGCTAGATTGATAATCCGTCATATTATGTAGTAATAGTTTGGATATGATTGTCGGTACTAATATATTGGATTTGTTATCCATTATTGTCCACCTTAATTTAAACATACTTCCAGTTTTTTTTTGACACGTTAACTCTTTGAACTCCAGATTTTTTTTTGTATGACATACCAACAACTCCAGGGTATTTTTTTGAAATTTTACTATAAAATGATAGGTTTTAGAAATAATTTATTTAAAAAAAAATTAATAAGGTTTCATGCAATTTTTTTATTCAAACTATTAGATAAATGTTTAAATGAGTTTATTTTGATAAAAAAAATAACAATTCAACATTATTTTTTAGTTTTATAATCTTTCAAAGTATGATATCTGAGGAAACAATCCCCTAAATGCATCCTAGGTTTTCCAGGACAGGTGTCGCAAAACTCATATGTTTCATGTCGTTTGCCCATTTTGCCTCTATTTGAGCAGACCACACAGTCCTTCTTCTTTCCCTTCTGCAAAACATGAAGTTTACCATCTAGTCGTACATCAAAAGTAGAAGTTGATGGCCTACTTCGCAGCTCCCGAAAGTCTCCTACCAACTGATCAACTAAATTCTTGACAAATTTCAAATGAGTTAGTGGTTTTTCATTATTTTTCAATTTTATATTCTTGTAGAGGATGTATGCATTGATTGAGCAAATTTCCATTCCCCAGAAAAAAAGTTTTCTCCACCATTTTAATGACTTCCTGAGAAAACAATATGTGGAAGCATACTGGTCGGCACGGTCTACTCCACCCATAGATTTGGTGTAGTTTCGTACTAAATTTGGTTTTTCTGTAACTAATTGAACACCTCCCTTCCCTGTTCTGGAAACAGACGACATGCCAGCAGAATCACCAGTACTCAGCATTGTAATTATTCTTTTATCCTTCCATGCCAAAAGCATTGTTTTTCTTTTTCTTACAGCCAAAACTTTTTTATTGCCAAACTTTGGTTTTTTTATGGTGATCGGAATGCCTTTTCTGTTGGTCTGTATCGTCCCAGTTAAATGACATTTCATCTTCAATAGTGCTTCAGCAAGTGGAAGACTTGTGTAGTACCTGTCTGTAAACAAGTGGTATCCTTGTGCATGGGGTACCTTCTCCAAAATTTTTCTGAACAAGTAGATGGGTATTCTCGAACTCACAGGCAAATCTGGGCTTGGTAAATTCTCTGTAGTAATACTACCGTTATAGGGAAGAATACTGTACACATATGATGTTTCAGAATCCGCCAAAACGTAAATGCGTATTCCCCATTTAGTAGGCTTATTTGGATTGTAAGTGATGAAGCATATTCTTCCTTTGAATTTCACTACTGATTCGTCAACACAGATATTTTTGTTGGGTATGAAATAGTCAGCAAATTTTTTATTTATATATTCTAAAAAATTACTGACTTTCTGAATCCGTGTTCTTAAATCACTATGGCCAGTTTCTTGTGTATTCAAGTGTAACATCCAGAATATTTGATGAAATCGAGATCTCGTGAAAATATTTGCAAAGAATGGGACTCTGGAATTATCTCTAGTAGACCAATATTCTTGCATATTGGCAAGTGGCATTGTTCCCATATTTAAAATGACCCCAATGAATGCCCAAAATTCATCTTTTTGTACATCACGCCAATTTTGCCAAATAGAATTTGCAGTTAGAACTTTTGATTGAAGTTTGACTTTTGCATATGCATTTGTTTCCCGTATTATCTCCGTTACAATTTCTTCCGTGAAAAATAATTTGAAAAATTGACTTGGTTCTTTGATTGTTAAAGGAACATTTGGTCCGACATTCTGAGCTCCGATGTCAAAATTTATAATGTCAGGAGAATCCACCGTATTGGATATATCAATCCATTCATCGTCTTGTGAATCTTGAGCGCTTGTAGTACTTGAAGAACTATCTGATGATAGAAGAGGACCAACTCTGCGTTTTTTATGACCAATGTACTCTGATTCATCACTAGAGGTCTGAATATTGATGTTACTATCACAACTTTCATCACTATATACATTTAAAATAAATTCGTCTTCACTTTCACTCAGTTGCGATTTTTCCATTATTTTAGAGGGTAAAAAAAAAACTTGTGTAATCTCAACGGTGTAAAAGGGTGCGTACTGATTATTTTTCAACCGAAACACGTCTAAACAGTAGAACAGTTGTTGTGAAACTAATGTAACATGTTTATACCTGCTCCTGGGTGTCCCGAGATGTTTGTTTATGTAAACAATACAACCATAAAAAATGGCGACATATAGTCGCCTCTGGAGTTATTAAAATAATTACCATGGCGACTATATGTCGCCTCTGGAGTTATAAGGGTTAAACGAGTAATCGACGCAGGTATCAATTATACTCCAGGTCTGCCTGGTGTGAACACGAGTACAGCACTCTTATTATTGAATGGAGTGAATGGAGAACGGAAAATGTGGACGACGGCGACGGAAGGAACGAGGACGCATGCCCAACGCGCGCCAATGAGCGCGAACTTAAGATAAACATGACACGACATTGAACTACAATATCGCCAATGACAGGTTTACAATAATCGATGAGTATGATTCGATTTTCTTAATTGTACATCTTTTTGTCTGTATCAAACGTGTTGCTTTCATGTTAAAGATGTTATCAGTGACGAAAAAAACAAATATACTATCTACTAAAAGTTATATTTTATTTATTCCACTTCCAATCATTTATGCACAACTTTCATTAAATGTAAAAACATTCAAAAGTAACTTTCTTGGGTAAAGGATAAGAATTTTATATTATTTCTATTATACCGATCTCATGCGAAATGCCATCTATGAGGTAATCATCTAAGTGAAAGCGCCTTGACTGGAAACCGTTTTACGAGTTTTTTTTTTCTGTAAATTTAAGTCATAAAAGATATAGTATGTGTATTTCAAATCAAATACAATAAATAAATATATTAAAATATACGATTTTTTCCTTTTTGAGACATCTACAATTTCATTACCACGTTATGTTTAATGAGGTATGTGCGGTAATGTAGTTTTAACCCTTTTAATTTTATAATCCATTACATAAAGCATACTTATTGTTCATATATCGAAAAGTAAAGCGATTTTATAAATATCATTTTGGTAATATAAATACACTTCTTTCTCTTGTTTTAGGCCTGTTATGGTCCTGCATCATCATTTCCCTCTTGTGACGTCGACTGCCAGCTGTCTTTCCATCTTTTGGGAGGTCGTCCTGGAGGTCTGCTTGCTTGGGGGATACTGTCCCTGGCCATTCTTACGGCTCTTAGTTCCGCCATTCTGGATACATGTTCGTTCCAAAACCTTCTTCTCTGTCGTCCCCATCTGACAATATCTTCAACTTCGCACATCCTTCGGATTTCTGTGTATCGTACTCTATCACGAAGGGTTTTGCCAGCGATACTCCTGAGTACCTTCATTCGCTGGTTCTAAGGAGATTTTTGGTTCTGACAGTGTCGGCGGCTCTGGACTCTGCTGTATGTCATTATGGGGCGGACACAGGTCTAGTATATCCTCACCTTGCTTTGGATGTTCATATACTTGTTTTTCCAGATAGTGTTCTTTAAACATCCGGAAATAGCTGCGGCCTTTTACACTGATTTCGAAAATATTTATAACTCGTTATTGACAAACACAGATAAATAGTATGCATTTTGCTCGATGATGTTTCAGTAGGGATGCTTATGAACGGTATACGAGTATTAAGTGAACATTTACACAGACTATAGATCCGGTAGTTATTTTTTACCGAGAATGGTATTTACAAAAATGTTTTAAAATTATGAGTACACAATCAAATGGACCTAAATAATTTTTTTCTTAAATATAGTCTATCGATCAATACTGATAAAAAAACTAGGAATTTACCCTAAGAGCGCTTGAAGATTTACAGAATATAAGACAGCTAATAATAACCATGACAACATTTAGATACAATAAAAGTAAAACCGTAGGAAATCGAACCTGGGACGCTTCGGTGGCGATGCTAAGCAAGGATATTAATACAGCAATTAGTTTATCTATGTTCGGTCTCCATAAAATTCGGTTAATTTTGGTAGTGTGAACGATTCTTACATTGAAGTGCGCAACATAACGATTCAAGGGAACACAATAGATTTAAATAGAGTTAAAAAACAGTCGATTGAAATGATGTCAAACAATTAGTTAACCAGTATAGCCACATATGGTAGTACGAAACACATGTCTACTGGAGACGAGTAGGTATGTGACAAAGGCTAGCATGTAACAGGCGGAGGCTTCGCAAGTACATTGGCTGCACGTGGTCAGGGAATTAATCCGGACTTCGTAGTGGTCATTCAGAACCAGAAGTGAGATTTACCCACAGTCAGACTGGCCCATTATGCACCAAGACTTGTGACAACAAAGCCGATAGATGGTATATTGAGACAAAAGTGGAGATATTTCGTTGGTAACTTGGTACGTAAATAAATTGAAGATGTAAATTCATACATGTTTAGAAAGCGCTGTAACGACAGCAAAATCCGTCTCCACTGAATTAATTCAATATATTGTATAATATAGATGTCGTAATGTTTTACAAAGTTCTATAATTCTGTACGGAATTGGTTTTAATAAAATACAATATAATAAATCGCGATGATGGCAATAGTTTTCTTGGTTTACAATGGAAAAGAATTTATGTAAATATATAAGATAATTTATAATATATCCGGTACAGGGTGGGTTTAAATTTTAAAAATATATTAACACGTTGGAGGAGGTATTAAGTGTTACGTATTTCAAGTATCGCTAATAAATATAACAAAGATGTTATCAAATATTTATTTATTTTTATTCACAATACAGACTTAACCCAATGACATTGGAATGTGCCTAAGTATACTCCACTTAATTATGCTCAGTCTAATCTTATAGATTATTTGCCTAAAGGTAATTGAAATCGATAAGATGAATTCCAATGAATGTGGCCAATAATCTGGTAGTTCATTGTCTCTCGACTTGTTTACTGCAATGGAGTGTACGTAGTATATATTGGGCAACCTAAACTACTACTTGAAATATTGCAAAGTCTTGACCGTGCTTGATTTTTGATGCAGGCCAAATCGACAGAAGAACTTCCCTGTTTAAACTGGTTGAGGCATCCTGAAAGGGTGCAGTGTTAACTATTGTATTGTGTATTGTAGAGCTCAAAGCTCCGGCGGAATTATGTATTAGGGATGTGCCCTCTGAGAAATTTGTTACACTAAGAGATCTTCAAAGTTTCAGTGTTGACCGTATAGTTAAAACGGACCGGGTCACTTCGATCTATCTTTTAAAGTGGCTGGACCTGGAATATACTTCATATGGGATGTTGATAGGCTGATGACATAGAGGCATTCAAAATGATTTTTAAGTTCGCGCTGTATAAGTGATATTACATTGAAACATGAGCATTTTTAGGGTGTTTAGTCATGGCGCCCGAAAAATAAATAAATGTAAAAAATAAAACACAATTTTTTGTGTTTTATAAGTAAAAATAATACATCCGAAATCCACTATAATAATAAATAATCGGATCCGAAATCCATTAATGCAAAGTCTATTACCTAGAAACAATGAAAGCTGTAATGCAATGAACCGCTGTCAGAAAATATTGAAAATAACTGGAAAATCGTAGGTTGACGTCACCTCACACGACACACAACACGGAGCCTCGCTGCAAAGGCTAAGCAAGCAGACCAATCCGTCGACTATCAAGCTTCTCCGAGTCCAGCAGTCCAGGTGCTGCAAGGTTGCCGAGCTCGCCTGAGCGTAAGCCATTAATATGCCATTTTATTCAATTGCCCATTATCCCTGGCAGCTGTACCGTGGTAAACTTCACATAGAATGTACCATGTGTTACATTTTCAATTTTAAGAAAAAGGAATTTAATAATATAAATATACCATATTTATACTATTCTCATAAAATGATACAATTTAGTCAAATATTATTCATAAAATAGTAATACACGAGTATATTCAAGAACACACGTTATTTTCTAAATACCGAGTTAAACCCAAGAATGATTGACACATGTCTTCCATCCCGGGGTTGCGGTTAGATTCCCATTGGAACCCAGATTAAAAATTGACTAATCGTCATGCAACGTGGCGCGAAGCGTGCAGTGTGGCCACTGCGATAGTATGTGGTACGTTGGTTCGCTAGGATATGTCGCCTAACTCGCAACATAGTTCTAAGCATCATGCGAGGCTCCTTCCTGTGTGGCCGAGGCCTTAGAAATTATTGAAATTCAAAATGCGTACAAATAGCCAGAATCGATCAAAAAATTTCACAAGATATCACGATGATATCATCAGCAGGTGAGGAAGAGGATGTGACGAGACTAAAAAATGAGTTCCGCTGAAATAGCTCTTAATTTTAATAACAAATTTTAAATCAAATCCCACTAACGTTTCGTGCATAATAACAACATTTGCAAGAGCACTATCCACGTAGCAATGAAGCGTTCAATTTTTTTTTAATCTGATAATTCTTAAAATGTAAATTTTCAAATACATTTTTAATAGTTTCATTAATTAGGTTAATTCAGTCGCGTTTATTTGGACTAATGAGCGTGTTAGAATTCTAAGATAGAATGTAGATAAAATATTTAATCGTGAAAATTAAAATTTTTGCATTATAGTACATTGAATACGGTGTATGCTATCAGTGGTTATGGCTTGAAACTGTTAATATAATTGGAACGAGCCAAACGCCAGAAAGTGTTTGATAATTGATTTGGTTAACGCATCTTTAGACTAACATGAAAATGAAATAAACAAAATATATTAACAAATATGACTCAAAAAAATAGATATACTAATTTCTTAGGCTTAGAAAGTTTTTTTACAGAACATTTTGCCCATAACCCGTTTTGACCCACTCACGAGTAACGCCTACGTAACATCTACGAATAGAGGAGACATAATCGAGCAGACTTGAAATGAAATGATTTCGTATTGGAAAGGCCACAATATTCTACAAAGAAAGCGAGAACAATTAAGTAATGGTATTTGTGTAAATCAAATTTGATAACAGAAATTGGGTACGGAAAGATAAAATAAAATCAATAATTCATCTATTGAGTTGTAACATACATTCGTCCCATTTTTTTGCGTTTTTAAAATAATTTACTCGTAAATTAAAAAATAAGTTTAACCAATTATGTTATGTATGCCCCATTATGATCGATGATCTGAGGAATTCCTATCTTGTACAGTTCTTGGGATTTGTTAACGAAAAACTGATCGATGTGATTTTGGCAGGAGTTGGAAATTGGTAAATTTACACCATTATGAGTTCTGCAAGGATCGAAACAAAATATAATCAGGAGGTTGCAAGGTCCGATTTATATGGTGGATGCATTAAAACATCCCAGCCAAGATGCAAAAAAAATCCCCTGTGGCCATAGAAATGTGCGATCTAGCGTCATCATGCTGGAATACAACGCTTTTTCTATATTATTTATAGGCATTAAAATTGTGGAGGTTTGATAAAACAAATTACAACGCCTTTTCTCGTTGATTGCTTGCTTCAATTTGAACAATACATAATGGAATCAATAGTTTGGTTTGCTGGCTGTTCATAGTACACGATACCCTTCCAATCCCACCAGATGTACAGCGTGATTATTTTTGTATATTCCAGCCTTTCCGAGTGTCTGTTCACCCCGTTGTGACCATGACTTTTTTCGGCCAGTGTTGTAAATCTTTACAAGTGGTGTACATAACATAATTCAGTTTTCATGACTTGTAATGATGACTCATTAGAGAAAAACTAGTTTAAATAACGTTGAAGTAGCGAGTCGCAGCAGGAAATCGGTTCATTAATATTATGAAAAATCGATTATATGCCACCAAGCGGATAAAACGGGACTAATATAAGTTACAACCTAATACTTTTTCAACAGCTGTAATTTATCATTAATATCAATTTTTAATCAACGAGACACTGAAAATTGTTATATATTATTTATTTGAGAAATCCCGCATGTAGATGGAAAAAACTTAAGGTATATTTTCAAACCAATCAATATTTTTTCAGGCGGCACAAAACAGTTAAGATTGTTTTATTTACTAGTCTAGCTTTATATCAGATGGCGTGTGTTGGCATATTAATCCAAGAAGCGGTAACTCCGATGTCGAGGCCTCGATACTTTTACTCACCTTCGCATTTCATAATAAAACTCTTGGTTAACGAAATAATAATGTATGTGATAAAAAAATAGCAATCTTGTAAGTGTATCTATGTACTCGTAAATATATTCAGGTACCCAGTAATAGTTGTATTAAAAAAGAAAACTGATATGACAGTTATCAATAAATATTATTATTAACTCCATTTATTAATTTATTATTAACTCCATTTTTTTCAGGTCCTTTGTACATTACAGGTTTCCCTAATTCGTACAAGGACCAAACATAACAAGTACAAAAAAAAAACATGTATAAAACATTTTAAGATTTATAAAGAATATTGTAAAAATGTATATGTTACACTATGACAAAATGTAACCTGTAAGATAATATAAAAGGATTAAATTATTTCAAGTACTACACTAAATTCAAGAGATTTTCCTGAAGGAGTCGAGCGACACATGAAATAGTCTACATGAGGACACACACGGTTAAACAGTGTGATTGCTCTACCTACCGGCATCTCCAAAGCCAGGTTGGTTCGACTTATAGGTTGATAGAACAATCTATGGGAGCATTGTCACAAATAATTATCCGGAACATACAAACAAAGACTGTTCAGGACGGATGGGTTATCTAAATTACCCCTGAGAAGGCAAAAAAATCGACACCCAATCGAAGAGATCTTCCACTCTAATGATCTGTAACTAAGCATCCCCAGTAATAAGACACTTGGATAAAGCCAGGGATAATATCCATACTCTCTCATGTCGAGACAACGGAGAAATCTTTTCTGAACCCTTTCTAGCTTGAGTGAATACGTAATCACTGCTGACGCCCATATTATAGAGCAATATTCCAAATGACTTCTGACCAAAGAATTATATAATATCCTGAGTGGTCCATTCCATGTCATCGAGTCAATAATTCCACCATCTTTCCTTTTTGAGTCAATGAATTTCCAAAATGCTTTTGGATCTTGTTTTCTATTACTTTCCGTGTTTTTAAGAAACAACGTGAAAGCAGCATCTACTTGACGTTTGACATGTGCGCGAATACGAAATATATCACCACATACTGTCAGTTTTGGCAACATCCGATAGCAAATTTACAAATCCTTCGTCCTGCCGATGTATGGCATCACTAAACAATTTCAAAACCAAATGTAGATATTGGATATCCAATTTGTAGTACCTGGATTGTAGTTATCCTCAAACGATTAAATGAAAAAAATATATAGTATATGTTAGCCAACAATGATTTATGCTTGAATTTTTCGGATCACGATCATCTTATTAAATTTCTTCTTCGGATGTGTGCCGCCTTTGACATTCTGTAAATTTTTACAACGACCTAATTTTCGTTGCTGTAATAAACAGATACATTAAGCATAATCGGGTACAAATATCGATTGGAAAAACGAGGTTTAGACAGAGTTACTTCCAGTCAATATCGCTAAGGTTAAGAGGGCCTCGCACGCAATGGAAAAACCGAAGCGGACTAATGAACCCCCATAAAAGGAATGATATCCACAATGGCGCTCTATATGGCAGGCTAGTGCAATGTGGGTAAGTGGGTCGTGGACGAAGCCATTTTCAGTTTCATTCAAATCTCAAAGCAGACCGATATACCAATGTAACATAATATAATATAATAACGATGATAAATCAATACGGCATTCGCACGCGACCTTGGCGAATCGCTTTCGGGATTTTTTTCGCACAGTCCAAGGTACAAGAGAGTGCTGAATACGAGAATAGCTATTTGGGATGTCACTTGATTCAAGACTGCAATTAATTTGATCGGGAAATAAGATGAAAACCCTGTAAAAATAATAGGGAATTGAACTACTAACATATACATCCAGCGCTCGAGAAAATCCGGTGTGGGATGCAATACCAGTGACATTTCGATCATAACTCCAGATAATTTTTTATATAATTATCGAAAACAACTGCAAGACACTTGAAACAAACAGTGCGTAAATAAATAAAAATAGTATACGACAGATTAAGCAAATTATAATATTTATCAAAGCCTATGACAAAACATAATATTTTGCGAACATTCAGTAATGAAATTCTAGAGCGAGGGTCGCGTACCTGTTGGAATTTTCAGTTGGATTAGCTCCCAAAGTTCACACTTCCATTTGATAACATAACATATGCGGTAACTCGACTTCACATTCTTCATAATGCTCTTGTATGATCGTTTGAATCGACTAGACAAGATTTTTCAAATCGGCTTACAATTGAAAAAAAAATCAGCCCCAGTTCTTTACGGTAATTTAACAAACAGTCCTAGTTTTCTTAAAATGAAGCCCAATATTGAAGATCATTATTGACCCATACTTAAATATGGTTTGTAGTACCACAGGAAGAAATCGCATGCATACATACATATCATCACGTCGTATCCCTTGCGGAGTAGGCAGATAAGATATTTCCAAACTTTCCAATACACACAACTTTCGCCTCCTTCTTTATTCATATTTCTCACTCAACCTTCTTTCAAAATTTGGTACAATTGATCCAACAACGTTTCCTTTGGTCTACCTCACACACGCACAACTTACATTTCTGACTTGTATACTCGCTTTGTTATTCACTCTATTCACTCTCTCCACATGTCCAACCATCTTAAAGCTCCTTTCTTCATCTTACTTAAAATATATATTTTATCCGTGCATTCATTTCGCCTTCAATCATTCATTAAAACTACATTTTTTTAGTGTACGCATTTCTTCCCCAGCATTAATCTAATTATGGGAAGACATCGTGATTCTAAAAATGATCTTACCGTTTTTAATCTTAGTTTTCGTCTGCAAATTTGTTTGACGGATTAAAACTATCGATCGAACCTCAGTTGCATTGGTGTTAGTTAGTTGAGGCACAATTTTAGACACAAACTCAACGAAATAAGGAAAATTATAGTAAACAAATCGATATTTGGGTTTAAAAATGTGACATTAACGTTGCCCCGGTTTATAAGAATCGGTGACATCAGCCGGCTCGGGTAATGTGGTGGGGCAAGGACGGTAACCAGCCAGCCTAGAAACTAACGCGATAAAACTCACAAATATTCTCATAAACTATTCTTTCACATTTGGCCGAAATATGTCGGCAGGCAGGAAAGCACGCGGGTCTATTTCGATCGAAATTAGTTTGAAGAATAAATCTACGTGAGTTAAAAATTACAAGTAGGTCACATTTTCGCTTATTTTCAAACACTTTCACGCGTGACGTGCTGAAATTGTTACGGTATCGTTAAAGATATATTTAATATTATACATTTTTTACGATTAACTTTTTCCTAATCCTAAGATACAGATAAGAAACATAAAGGTAAATTAGTCAACGGAAACTCGATTGGATATTGAACGGCTGACTACAATTGAACAACAATGAAACTATTATCTGGTCAATTTTAAATCGTACGTTTTATTCGAAGTAAAAATGCTGAAGAAATCTTAACTAATCCGATTTAGCACAATAATCATGGGTTAGATGTCATTAAATTCTACTAGTAAAAATATCTGAAATATTCAGTAAAAAACTAACAAATAGTTAATTATAACGCTACGATACACCAAATTATGAAGAAAATCTCGACAGTGCTTCCTTAAATAGTCGCGGTTCTTTACCTAAAAATATTATCTTAAAAAACAAAAAGCTCGTAACTCGCATGGATTACCCAGTAGAAGGGAGTGGTCCGGAAGAAGTTAAACAATCAATAATTTGGAGTCATAAATTTTTATACGCATTGTGGTTCATTGGTAAGGCCACTTTTGTCAGATATCAAGGTTTAAGGAATACTTTTCAGAAGTATTATAAGTAGTGATCAATAAGTGAAAAACTATGGATGACGCACGAATCCACGAAACCTTGGATATAAGTCAACTCCCCTAACTGCCAGATAACACGCGAAATCGCAATGTACCTACTTTTTCAAACATTAACAGGGTTAGTCTTAGGGCAAACCATATAAATAACCGAATTCGGAATAGGTAACTATTGGAGGGCTGTCAAGAATTAGATTCAATGCATTTACGACGTAAAAAAAGTATTGACAAATGACTAGGTTTATTTTGTTCAACTGTCTTAGAGGATACTTTAAATATGAGCTACTTGGTGTATATTGTTCAAGCTCAGTAAATACAAGCGATGCAGAGAAAATAATGAATGCACGTCGTCGAATAGTACTTGTCAGATTACATCATCCTTTACTGATGCTCGATATAAATCAACTGGTTGAAAACATAAATATATATGTATCATTGAAACGAGGTATACGTACGTTTAATTTTATAAAGTATTAAGGTGCATCTGATACATTACAGCGAGGTTTTAAAAGGAATTCCTTTATCACTTGAAGTCCATTTATAATAAAGTGTATAAGCACATGAATACTGAACGCTGAATCGCAACTATCGACGTAAAGCAAATTAAATTAATCGCCAATAGGGTTGGTTATCTAATCATATAGTGCTCAAGTGTATACCACTGCGAGTTATGACTCTATTTAATACTTCACTAATTTGATTTAAATTTATATTAAAAAGAGTTACGCGTTAATTAACTACATTTATCAATATCAAATTATTGTGGACTCACGAACTAAATCAAGTCATATCTAAAATCGATAGTGTTAATATTTTAATTGCATGTTACGTTTGTTTATTTATGAAAATAAAAATTGGGAACCAACCAAAAACATATCGAGAAATACAATAATGACTAGAACCCGCCCCTGGTCAAGAAAAACTTCAGCTTTAAAACGAGGTCGTACCAGCGCGGGTATAGATATAACACATCGATCAATAAGTCCCGGGACTGACAACTAAAACAACATTCGGTTGCCAAAATTCTTCTTTATTCATCAACTACCATTTGCGGTAGTTTATGCGGACCGGCGGTTGGGAAACACTGGTTTAGACCACTGATTATTTATCTCTGCTTCTCATTACTGATGGACGGACGGTTTTACTGTCCTCGTCGAATCGAATGTTCGTAATAGCTTGACCCATAAATTACGAATACAAAATTGCTTCATTTGTACGTAAATCGTTACACACGATGCAATGGGCACTCGCCAATTATAATTACCTGACTCGTTAGTCAGGCGAATTCTCGGTAGTGTCAGATTAAACAACATTGATTATCTTCTGGACCCAAAAACTCAACAGTCGGCCGGGAAGGTTATAGCCTCCATATTTTGGGATGCGCATGGTATAATATTCATCGATCACCTTGAAAGGGAAAAAACCATCAATAGTGAATATTACATAGCGTTATTGGAGCGTTTAAAGGCAGAAATTGCAAAAAAGCGGCCCCATATGAAGAAGAAAAAAGTTGTCTTTCATCAGGACAATGCACCGTGTCAAAGGTCGATGGCCAAATTGCACGAGTTGAACTTCGAATTGCTTCCGCACCCACCATATTCTCTAGATTTGCCCCCCAGCGACTATTGGCTGTTCGCAGACCTCAAAAAGATGCTCCAGGGAAAGAGATTTGGCTTCAATGAAGAAGTAATTGCCGAAACTAACGCCTATTTTGAAACCAAAGACAAATCGTTCTACACGGCTGGCATAGAAAAGTTAGGAAAGCGTTGGAATGAATGGATCGCTCTTGAAGGACACTATGTTGAGGAATAAAGAAGAATTTTGGCAAACAGATGTTGTTTTAGTAATTAGTCCCGGGACTTGTTGATCGATGTGTTATATGATACATGTACTCACATTTAGACGTGTTTTATTAATTTTGAATTTGCAAATTTGACCACGAAATAATATTTGATTTGATCGGTAAACATTGTGAAAGTAATAACATAAATTAAATGGTTCACGCGAGATAAACCACGTTCAAATGATTACTTTTTACAAGTAAAATGGAAACAAATTAACACTGTTGCAATTTTGTGATCACGTAAGCGTTTTTAAACCTTTTGTGTATTGAAGACAACAAAAACATTATAATTTAGTCCTAGTAAGGCCATAAAGGTGTATTATTTGACGATATTGTGGCTGAAAGATGTAGAAGTGATATTTTTTGTGTATCTTTTTGTTATTAACAAAAAGTGCCTTTTTGTTATTAAATACACTCAGGTGGTTTGAAGCCCTCCCCCCACCATCAACTACCATTTTAGACAGGCAATTAGTGTATTTCAAACGGCCAACTCTTATTTTTTTTTAAATTTACATTTTTAAGAACCACAATCAAGTATTGTATTTTCGTGACTTTTTTGCTTTAAAAACCATGACGTAGCAACCTCTGAAAACCTAGACTAAGACACGTTCATTTAAATAAATTTAAAATATTTTAACATTTTGATTAACAAAGCTGGATTTCAGAAGCTTTTGGTAACCTCTAAAATCACAAAATGGTTTATTTGACTCTAAATTAAAAGTACAAAGTGGCATGCTGGGATTTTATATTGTGTTAGAACCAAAAGTGACATTTATCGCATTATGCGTTTTAGAACACAAAATGTTTTTTTTTTGTATTAATTATTTTTATCAGTATTCGAATTTGGAAGTCGTAACTATAAAATTTATTGATTATATACAAAACTTGTTATATTTAAAAAAAATGGTGCCACTTTTTTTTCTTCAATTAGATATGTTTTTATATTTTATGGTTTTAATTTTTTTTATGCTCAAGAAAAATCATTACACTATCAAGTGACTGTTTTGATTACATGCTGTAAACTGTGTGGAAGTTAACAAATTGTTTAATTTTTATTGAAAACTTAACAATGAAAATGTTGGATGCGATTTTCATGGTTTTTTTCTTAATTGTTAAGTTATTTCCATTCAAAACCTCACCTGTCATAAATATAAAAAACCTTTTGGTCGATAGACTACAACATATGTTTAAATATAACACCATTCAATCTAAGCATTGATTTCCTTATAAATCTAGACAAGACAGCATCCTCATCCCTCACCCACGAAAGGATTCTCTGACAGTCAACTCTTTAAGCAGCATTCTGTATCCAATTGGTTGTGCACAGTGTGCGACAGTTTTCTGTCATACCATTCAACTATCTTAGGTTCTTTGGTCTCCTCAATCCCCTACAGATCGCTGAAAAGAGCTCTGCAGGATTTGTATCCTGTACGCGGAAAAAGTTGCAGTCTCGCATTTTTTTATTACTTTTGCAATGTAAGAATCGTCATACAGGGAGAAAAGGTCCTCGTTATATGTACCTGTCTCCACACGCCATCGTTATAAATTGGACCATATATTTTTCCCATCAATGTATCATGAACACCTTCGTCCTATTTTGTAAGTACCCTGCAAGTCTCCGGTTCACAACATTTGGTTAAACAAGAAACACTCATCAACCATTTTGACTAACAAACCGATGGAGTTGATTAATCGGGAGAATTAATTATTACGATGTCATAAAATATACTGCAAATGTCAACAAATTATATTTAAAAACACACGATGTAACCACTTTGGTATAGATGAGTCACCGAGCTATTGGAAAAATAATAATACCTTATCACGGAGATAACAAAATACGAGGGTAAATATTCACTGTTAATGTTAAAATAAAGTAACGGAGGTAAGTGAAATGCAAAATTATGGATAAAGTAGATTTTGTATTATGACAAATCGATTAGATAATTTTAGAGCTATAACGTTTTAATTTATTTGAACCAAAAACATACTAACTTAAGCAAGCAAAAATGATAACTTTGGCTTGACCGAATTAATTTGAATTTAAAAAAACTCGATCTTAAAATATGTCCTCGGTGAGATACAGTCAAAAGCCTAGTTTACTGGGGACACGACAAATGAAAGGCAACAAACCCAGAGCCATTAAAATTGTGTGTCCATATTAAATTACCTGTTGTTTTTTTTCACAAATTGTGTATATTTCTTGTCATGTGTAAAATAAATAAAAATCTATGGGGGTTGGGTATGACTAAAATTTAAATGTTTTCCGTCGTTATCGCCTTAAAACATCATTATTATAATAATATGAATAATTTACATACTGTCGTTTAAAAAGTACTCTTCTCAAGGGCGCCCTGCCCGGGAATCAAACCCACCAATTTAGTCCGATTAAAATATTACATACATACGTACCATCATCACGCCAGTATAAACCATATTAGAAAAAATAAAATACAATACGTTGAGTGCAAGGAAAGAAAGATGTGGGTGCGGTCTAAATTGGGTATGTCCCAGCATCTGCATACTATCTTGATCAAAAAGTTTTAGGACTTTATTCATAAAATCGAAAATACAAGTGTATTCATCAAAATCGATATGGTCCCCTTCAAAGTACTCCCCATCGACTGCAACGCAGTTACGCCAGCGCTGGATCCAATCCTCGAAACACCGTTGGTACTCAATTTTCGGTAAGTCCTTCAGAGCCGTCTTCGATTTTTTCATGACATCCTCTCGGGTGCTGTAACGCGTTCCGCGAAGCGGTATTTAAAGTCGGTTGAACAGGAAAAAGTCACAGGGAGTCAGATCAGGTGAATTCAAAGGCTGCTGGATAGTAGTCGTGTTGTTTTTGTTCTAAAACTCATGGAAATCATGTCTTTCGCGATTTCAAAGCGGTCCTTTTTTTGCATGAAATTGAGATCTTTCGGCACCAGTTTTGCAGCGACACGTCTGAGGCCCAAATCACTAACCAAAATGAGCGGATCCATAAGCGATGTTCAAGTCCTCTGCCAGCTCTCTGATGGTCAATTTGCGGTTTTCGATGTTTTCGATGTTTCGAGGTTTTCGACGTTTCGATGTTTTTTATCGATGTTTTCATCGGTTTTCGACTGCCACTGCGTTCGTCACTTCTCACGACCACTTCTGAAGCGTTCTTGCCACCAAAAAACACTTCTCCAACATTTACAAGGTCTGCGGACCGTTAAATCCGTTTTTCACACAAAATTTAATGCAAACTCGTTGATGCACAGTTGATGCCATTTTAAAACTTGTAAAAAATCGAAAACACGCACAAAGGTAGATGTACTCAGTACAGCGTAACTTTTACAAATGTTAAGCTATGGCGCTGAAATTTGGAGGGAAGTGTCAATGATAGATGTGGTAACCCAACAAAAAAAAAAAGAATTCCAATCGGGTGACTGACAGCGCCACACGGTGGCCGGTCCTAAAACTTTTTGATCAAGGTAGTATGTTTAGAAAAACTTATTTGATAATAAAACCGCAGAAAACGAACAACCAAGAAACCTTAGTAAATATTGTGATAATAACACATTCGGCTTTGGGTGGAGAGTAATGAATGTGAGTACTGTTCATATACAAGTATAATAATCTATTTTGACAAGACCTCCCAAAATGGGTTGTCTTCAAGAGCTACCTAAAGCTGCACACGCCACGCATATAGTGAACGCTGAGGCAAATCCACTCCACAGAAGCAGCAACTTTAAGCATTAATTTAATCCATTCCGAGACATTTTTATTTGTTTTACTAATGGACAAAATATAAAGCCAAAATTACATTTTGATTACACCGTATTAATGAATTTCATTCTGATTTAGTCTAAGATGTCATAATTTGTTCAAAACATGTGACTTAGCTTGGTTATCTACCTATTTGTTAAACGTAATTCTCTACCACAGACATTTTAACCCTCATCAGTATGGCATTAAATGGTACTGTATAAAATATATCATATTTAACCACAGTAAAATTACCCTTTGGTTAATTATTATACAATGCTTTCGATTTTGACTAAAATAACAATTTACTGAGTATACATACATAATCTAGGTACTGTAACATTAATAATAACTCAGACTAGATGGACAAAGAGCAACTAAAAATCGACCCAAAGCTTTTTTGTAAACATATTTGAAGGCTTATTTTCGTCACATAACATATTTATCAAATACAGGTATATCTCTCGTTAAACACGATTCCACTTTCGCTATAACGCTAAACTAATATAAAAATCAGATTTTAATTTACCACATTTAAAGGAATAATCAGTGTGGGAGTTCTAATTGAAAATAATTATTATTATTACTTTACCATTTTTAGATACCCCATTTCTTTTGGAACCAATCACACTCAGATTAAAATCGATTCACTTAACGTGTTTTTATAGGTGTGCGTTTATTTCTAGAATCAATTGATCTTGGCGATTAAGCGAGAGATATGTGTAATATTTTCATGGCACAATTATAGATATAAGATTTTTATAAATTATATTTTTGTCAAGTAAAACAGGGAAATTTTTGGTGATGGGCCTGCCGGTGACGAGATGAGAGACAGAAGGGCGTCCCTCTCTGTATTTTAAGTTCTACTACTACGAGACGCGACGTGGCGGAGCTTTGACCCACTTCCACGCTGTGTTGCATCACTCGTGCCGGATGTCAGACGATGAAAGCGCTGCATTGTTATATGCTTATAGCCTCAGTATAAAGTTCAAGAAATAAAAAAAAACATGACCTGGCTGAATGGAATAATTACTTGGAAGTAGTAAATCCGCCAGGTGTATTTATTTACACGAAAGTATAAAATAATAATAACCAAACCAGTCAGGATATTCTGTACTAAAACCGTATTTATAAAGAATATATATAATTCAAATCACAGGTATTCATTCTACCACCCGAATATTTTGCGGAAAACATGTCCGTATTACTTTACTTACTCTATGAGAGTAATGCAGCGCGGGCTCAAACTTCAGACTTACTATTGCACACAACACGATAAAAGAGTGACTATGCACCTCAATTATTCGTTTACCCCTTTCCTTCGGCTTTATAATAACAAGCAATGCTTATTAGGTATAACTAACATTAACCAGAATAATCAGATGTAAAAAAACAACTTCAGATTTATGTTTCAAAATACCCAGCTAAAGCACCCACAGCACACAAGACTAAGAAATGAAAGGAGTGGTGGATCTGGATATAAGATTGCGAAGAACTATTATCTCTGCCTACTTGACTAGACACATACTGGTGTGTCTGTATGGACTAAATGCATTCTGATAGCAAGTCGTTATAGTACCTGCAGGCTATTTGCCATATACATATCATCACCTGTCCTTGTCACGAGCCCCGGTCCGATAGGACCACCCCCGCTACTACCGTGTCACTATGATGTAAGCAGTTACGCAACGCCAAGCCAGTACCGGGCTCGGACGCGTCACCAGTATTTCGGGAGCGTGATGTCACCGAGTCACTAGCGCGACACGGCCAGAGCCGCGTGAGAGCTGCCACTCTCCACTGCCCACCCAGTAATCAGTTCTTCTCAAACTGAGGTTCGAGTTGGACATTGCATTTCATCAGTTCTGTTGTTCGCAATTATATATTTTTTCTACATTAAATTTCTCTGCTAAAAAATATATTGTATCTTTCTAGACGCCAATGTCAGGCAGTCTTCTTTACTTGATTACTCCACCGCATGAGCGAGACTAGTTGAAGTGTGCATAACACACTACTGAGTGACGTAACTGACTTTCCCTAACCAGTTACTCGTATCACCTTTTCGATGCTCTTCCAAATTCTTCGATTTCCGAGGCCAAAAATTCGAAGGACCGGTTACAGAGACGAGTCTATGATGTAAAACTTCAAAGAATTGCTTAGGCGTGCGGTTAACACGCTGAACTTCTATGCAAAAATCTATTGATTCGAAACCCACGTTCAGCTACTTTTCACTGAGAATTCCGAGGGGTTACTTTGTTTTTTTCACTTAGTTTTCGGAGGTATAAGATTGTTTGAGACATATTAATTCATTCGTATATACATACATACATCCCATTACAGAGCGCCAGATGTTTCTATCTTAACACACATATTTCTCGCATCTTTCACATCGATTGATACATTAAAAAAATAAAATTTTAGTTTAGATTACACTCCTTACTATTGACGCCATGACCATATATTTGCATTGCACGTTTTACCGCTTTTTTCTATCGTAGCTTTTCGTTCGCCTACAAAGAAAAGTTCTATCTGGAGATCAATTGTCTTGGCCTACATGGGAGTCCTGAATAAGCTCAATTGTTTCAAAGGGATATTAAAACAAATATTTCAATAAAAATAACAGCAATATAGTATATACTTAAGTTGGAAAACACTAGCGAAGATAAGACATTTATTTTTTAAGGTAAAAGGAATATAATCCACTGGAGATAATTGATTCTTTTTTCGAACTTGAGTAGATCTCTTAAACCATTCATAAAATATGTCATAACGATGTGCAGATGTTTTTCTATATATTGAATGGCACTTATGTTGATGTCCCGGGAGTACCATGCTTGTTTGTTTACAATACTGTCGATCAGCGCTAGCCTAACTTCGGATTCCGAAATTAAGTCAACAGCAGTCAAGATGATTGGATTCGCATACCAGGTGAAGATCGACGCCTCACATAAAAGGGGTGTAACTTATCGGTCAAATTATGAAGAATTGTTATTATTATCGAAGATTTTGAACTAAAAAGGCAGAGATAATTCTGAAATCGATATATGTATAGTAAGTAAAATTAATTCAATGAATTTTCTGAAATCAAACCAAAATTCGATTCTACATACAATAAATAGAACTTAATCACAATAAATTATTTACTTGTAACCTGTATTCCAATATGGATATATAAAAACGCATTTATGTACATACATATATGGTATTCCTGAAATAATACATAGATAAAATAATAAAATCTAACCTAAAAGGGCACAAAATGTACTTTTTCATACAGGTTTCTATTCAACAGCTATTCATATATTGATTCCGCCCCCCATTTTGTTGAATGATTTGAGTGTATTTAGAAAAAAATATGCTGGTTGTTATAACCTCGAACCCAGTGAAATACATATGAATGCTGTATATATTTTATTTCAAAAACACTTTTATACAATGTACGAGATAAATTAAATTTGAAAATGGATGTCTGTAGTGTTCTTCAACATTAAATTTTAAAAATTGGTATATTTTTCTTACGAGTAAATTCTATATGTGATTGTAACAAAATAAAGTTCTCCTGAAGTGCATTTATTTGTTTTCAAAATATTGGTTCTGACCTGTTTATAATTACCAATTAAGCTTTTCCAGAAGTAAACAGGAAAATTGGTTAACTTAGTTATTTCATAATTATGTTATACTTCTCAAATATAAGTATAATATACATTGAGTTCGAGTACTTTTATTCGAGTCTACATCTGTTGAAAGAGAATTTACAAACATATACGAGTATATACATACATACGAATAGTTCATAACATAAGCAGGGGTAGCCAGCGCGCGGGTTAAAATGATAATAGAAGAAACAAATAATCCCTTCACTGTATATATAATTTTCTTTTATAAAAGACGGATATATAAATTCACTAACATTTCAAAGCAATTATTTTTATTTTTCCGCACTTGAAGACGAATCAAGAGAAACCTAACGCAATTGTATAATGCTAGATTATTTAGTTTTTTATTACTCAGAATTTTACAGTGCTCGATTATTCAGTTAATAAAATTTAAGTTCAAAACAAGTCGAACAGGTTATTTTCAAGCCGTTTCCGAAACTGATATCTTATTCTTAAAATATTTGGCAAAAAGTTTAAGTTCTTTCTATACATTGTTACAAGTCATTTACAATTGGGCAATTCATTCATGGTTAAAAAATATTCATAATCGTTACTATGAAAAATTCAGTTTCAGGATACAATATGAAGGTTGGTGATTGAAGTGGTAAGTTAACAACAGTTGATTAAGGACGCTTAAAAAACGTTGACCAATAAAACAATAACTCACCGCTTAACGAGATCGTCATTTTCCTCACAGAGACGCTTGATGTCAATCTCCAACTTGGCTTTCTCACGAGCCGTCTCATCGAGTAGTTTACGAGCATCGGCCAGTTCGTGCTCGTACATACCCTTGATATTTGAAACTTCGCGGGTGACCGTTTCGTGGGAAGTTTGCACTTCCCTCGTGAGGCGAGAATTCTCCCCCTCGAGGTGGCGAACCCTATCAATATAAGCCGCGAGACGGTCATTTAGATTCTGTAAGTCGGCCTTTTCTTGAAGCCGACTATGCCTTGTAGGACTCAAAGGGCTGCTCGACCGGCCGGCAGAACTTGCAGGTCGGCTACCGGCTCTGGGGGTGCTACTCGATTGAGGGGTTTGGATCGACGAGACATTGATGCTCGAAGACGTCACTGTTGTTTTCTTACTTTTCGACGACATTTTCACTGCACAAAATCTAAAATCACACTGATAATAACAATATCCACAGCGCGCCGGAATAACGTACCCACGCCGCCGGATCCAAAAACTGTTTCATGTAACGCTTAGCGAATGCGCAAGCGTATATGTGGTCACGTGATTGGTGACATCAACAAAGCCACTCCCACAAGTAATATAGTGAGACTACAGTAAAAAATGCCATGTGTGCCTACTTTGATATTTTTTATGATCTCTATATTTTCAAAATAAATTGGAACATTTTTCATTCGTAAACTATAGTTATTTGAAAAATAATGTAATTTAAATATTATTTTCAGACAGGATTTCCAGCCTAATGTCAATCTTTAAAAGTAATTTAATCATATGACATGATTGATATGTCCAAATCTGGATCAGTCAATCATCATACAAAGTTGGTTTTTCAAGGTCACTTAATGAAGCTCTGTAGAAAATATCACGGAACGAGCTTTACGAATTAACAAGTCGTATATGGAGTATAACAATTGCAGTTAGGTTTCTCGTTCTTAATCCCCAATATCTGTCATGTGCATTCATACATTGTTCAGCATAACTCACAGTCTTTAAGGGAGATCAAATCGTTTTATTGGATTATCGGTGAGCTATCCTCAATGGCCAATTTTGGATTCACGATTGATACCACATTATTTATATATGAATATGGAAGGTTTTTATAAGTAGTTTTAAACAATCAACGTTTAAATAAAAAATAATAATAATATTAAAATCATTCAAACACAATAAAAAGTATTTGAAGCCGTTTATTTTTTTATTTTACATGTATTTTTCGATTAGCCTCCAAAATCGCGGTCGAAGCCTTTTGGATGTCTGAAATCGTGTCGAAACGCTTTCTTTCACCTCCAATTTCTGTTTCGGGAATAGCCAAAAGTCGCATGGAGTCAAATCATGCGAATATGAAATCGCGTACAATCTTGCTTTTGTGTACCGGTGCATTTTCGTGCAACAAAGGACATGCCTCTTGTTCCCGGTATTCGGGTCGAAGTCAATAACCCTGACCCATAAACGATTCAAACTCCCAAGTACACATCGGCGTTCACCATCTGACTTTATGACGTGAATTCCTTGTGTATAATTCCTTTGGAATCAAAGAAAACGGTGAGCAGAGTCTTGATTCGACTTTTCTATTTTCGGAGATTATGGACCCTTCCATTCCGAGCTCTGATGCTTTGTATTGTACTGAAAGCATCATGTTTGGGTTATATTGAATGCACCATGCTTCATAACTTATTATAATGGTTGACATGAAGTCTGGATCCATATCACGAAATCTTGCATACCACTTAAAAAAATTTTTAAGACTCATTGCTTCACTACCATAAATAGTTTGAATCATTTCAAAAGTTTCTGTGGCACTTTTACCCAATTTAATATTGGCACGTTGCTACATTGTTCCTTTTCCGAACGAGACTCAGAAGCCACTGTCAATTGATACGTCATTATGAATGAACCAGCAATGCCTGTGCTTTGAAACTTTAATGGAAGATAGTCAAAATGTGTCGCAAGTTAACTCATTTATTCATCCACAGATGGAGCTTGTGGTTATGCGAAAATAATATCATTCACCTTTTCCATTGGACAGACTATATTTATTTTAATAAAAATTTATGGTACGTAAAAAAATAGTGCTATGTTTCTACTTTTCTCCCACACTCTCCCGGCGGCTAGCCCTCTCTGCTGAAAAATAAGAGAGATGAGTAGGGGGAGTGAAGTGGGGAGAGATGTGATACAATGGTGAATGATGCGGGGAAAAAATATGTGAAAGTGAATCTTTAAGACAGGGGGGGATTTTAAATTGGAAAAATATTAATCAGAGGGCTATTATGAAAATTGGTTTGGTTATTAATGATATTTAAACTTAATTTTATGGATTTTTTAATCTCGAGAATTTCCAAATTGTCAAGATGCAATCCCCCTCGGTTTAATGTAGAATCCTCAAACCACGATTAATATCGAACGAATGGTTGTTTTCAATTAGGTGGTTAGCGAACTCTGAAAAATTATTGTTGTTCAGGCATCTTAAATGTTCCTTAACTCGTTTTTCAAAATTTCTTTTCGTCTTGCCAACATAAAAATATGAACAATCATTACATTGTAATTTGTAAACTCCGGATTGAGTAAGTTTACTTTCCGTGTCTCTATTGTTCATAATTTTATATTTTTTAATTTATTGGATGTATAAAAAGCTGGCTAAATCATTATTGATATAAATTATTCGGCGGCATTGTTTCTGTTGTATTTGATTAATTTGTGGAACAAATATTTGTATCCACAAATTCATCAGATGTATTGATATTTAAAAAAAAAAAAAGAGTAGTTTTTGATTAATATTACCTACAATCTTAAATAAATTATAGTAAAAATGAATGCATACGGATGTGGGTCTCCTTTAATGGAAGAAATAAAACAAGATTTCCAAAAAAGTCTTTTATTTGAATAAATTAAAAGTTTATAATAGAAATGAAAAAAAAATGCACTTCTGGACTCACAATAAAAAAAAATATACCAGGTTATTGAAGCGGAAAGTAAAATAGAAAGCAGAAGTAGCAACTTTAAATGTATTGTACAATGCACAGCTAACTGGAACATTACTTTTGCAGCTATTCAAAAGCATTAGGAATGATCTAGGGTTAATACAAAAAAATGTACTTAAATTTTAAAAAAGGACGATTCTTTTTAATAATCAACTGATTTCAAAAAGTCTGTAACAAACAATACAATTGGAGTGAAATATAACAATGTACGTTTCACACATTTCAATCTAAAACATATTTCAAACAGTACTATTGCACCAATAACACATTTACAGCTTGATAATCTGAATGATGGTCTCATGGTTGCATGTTTAGTTTTAATTCATCAATTGTATGTTAAACATGTATTTTATCACTTTTCAAAACTATCAATGAGTAAAATTTAATATTGATAAATTGAAAGAGATTAGCCTAATTGACAAGATATACTAGCCCAGGGGTTGGGTTGCAGGTTCAATTCTCACAAATACCCAATTGTTTTTTAAAGAGTTCCAGTCTGGTTTTTATTTAAGGCCTTTTTTTAACATCTTTCTGGTTGTTTGGAAATGATTGCCACATGACAATTAATCCTTGTACTGTATAGAACAATATAAAAAAGGATGTCAATCACTTTTTATATATATTTTTCTTTATAATGATATAAGTATTTTTTAAATGTGTAATATCATGGAATAGTGAATAAAATGCATTGGTTTTATGTAGTGTCATAGGAAACTTCCAAGTACGGGCGACAATTATCCTATTATCCTGTAGACTTAGGGAAGTCAAATAAGATGTGGAATGTGTATAAAGAAAATTTATATTTTAATACTGTCCATAGTGATTGTAGGACCAGGATTTTTCCATCATCCTTAACATCCAATTTTGACAGCCTCAGGTAGCGGATTAACATTCAGGCCAAAGAATATGATTTTGCCAATATAACAATATGCCTGTCCAATTGTATTACATGAAATAAAAAAGTAAAATAATATTGGTGGATCTGCTGTTAGTGACTGCTAACAGACCCTTTAAGTTAATGCATAGATTTAAAATAAAATATACACTGGTACAAGTTTAAATAATATGTCTACAATAGAAACACATGCAATTAAAAATCAATGAATAACATTACTAACACCCAAAATTAAAATAAATCAATTATAGTTCAGATCGTTTTTGATATATTTATGGGTTTTCTATTAATTATGTTTGAAGTAACATTTTAGAAAATAGGTTTCATTAGTCAACTACAAAATATACAAAAATTATTTTGATAATGGAATTGTACACTCACAAAAGGATTTTTAAAGGGTTAAACCATCAAAAGCCATGCTACCTATGTAACTAAAAACAGTAAGAAAGTCAGACTGATTTGAAATAATCGTTTCTTCTGTTTACACCAGCGTTTCCCAACGTTTTTTGTGCTATGCCCCACCTAAGCCTTTCTAAAATTCTTATGCCCCCCATACGTAACGGTGACGCGCCAAAGCGATCAAAATATGACAAAGCGGCCGCGACAAAAGGGTTAAACTTTAACCCTTTTGTCACGGCCGCTTTGTCGTGGAACCCCTACGGAACGTAACATATACATCATTTTTAATATTCAAAAATTGAATTGTTCATTAAAGAAACTTAAATGATGGGTTTTAGGAAGAAATCACTAGGAAATAAGCAAACACAGTAAGTAAAATTTCAAAACATATAATGGAGAACTGAAATTCAAATACAAAATAATTTTAATGTAATATTTTTCTATATTATTTTAATTATTAGTAATTATTTATTAAATTTAGTGAGATCCTTGCGTTTGATGCTTGCTGCAGAGATTTTATGTTAGGTTCCAATTTAGTTAGCTTTAGTCTCAAGTCTCCCCGTTGTGTTATATACAAAGTACAAAGAAACACCTGTACTCGTGAACCATGATACAAGTATACAGATAAAGCAATCCGGATCGCAGCTAACTTCACTCCACTGTCGCGTATTACGTCACGGCGTATACGCGACAGAGGAGTGAAGTTAGCTGCGATCCAGATTGCTATATCTGTTATACTTGTATCATGCTCGTGAACCACAATATAGAAATATGGTTAACTTAAACTCTGTACGAGTTAATTTTCAAATTGCCCCCCTTAAAAATCAAATTGCCCCCCTGTGGGGCGTGGGCCCCACGTTAGGAAACACGGGTTTACACGGAAGAATAATATTTATGACAAATCACTCTAACTGCATATACTGGATTTTAATTTACCGGAGCAATATTCCATAGTTAAAATTATATATTTGGTGACAATTTTTAAATTGAGCCAATGGTTGGAATTTTATTCAGAACTAAATTTGTAACCATACAGATCATGCATTATGTTCTCAAAGAACCAACACGCAAAGATGAGATAACTCTTAACCTGTAAAAAAAAAATGAGCTTACAACCATTTGAGAAATAGTAATTTCATATGTGATCTGCTAAATACGACTTTGAATATTGTGCTCTCTACACAGCAAGTTATTAATTATCCTTAGCCTTGAAAAAAATTCAAATCACTCTTTATTAACACGTAACTTAAGATACTATTTATTGAGTTTTACGCATTGGACAAATAATTCATGAAATAAATCTTCATCCCAATTCCGTTTCAAAAAGTTTTAATGGCAACCAAAATATATAAAGTTGCTACTTGCAGCTTGTGTGGGAATAAAATAAATCACATATATTTTATAATCTGTTCATCTAAAAGTATAACAAAATGCTTAATTTACAAGAATTTAGAATTAAACCTTATTTTCTTAAACAAACAGTTGTTTCTTTAATTTTGAACATTTTTACTCTGACATATTGTTCTTAAGTGATTTAATAAACAGTGTGCGAATGGGGAACATCTGGTATCAGCAATATGATTTGCTATGGGTTTATATATAAATTGGTCTCCTGAAGTAATGATAATTATTTCAAATTCAGACAATCTTGATGGGAGCTTATATTTAATATTAAATTTATATACAAAAACATGTACGTTTTTCTTTATATTGATAAACATTCCATTAAATTCTTTTCTAATGTTGAAATGCAATTTTATATCGAAGTCCAATAAACAAAACAAGAAAACATTTTATAAAAGAGAAAAAAGTAAATTATGATTAAATATAATACATTATTTATTTTGTACATGAGTATTCAAAGTAAAATCTCAAATAAATAATAAATCTTTAATATAATTTAAAGCCACCTTAACCACAATGCAAAAATCACATGTGATTTGTCAAATTGGCTATACTTGTACAAAATTTTAGAAAAGCTCTAAATTTCCTTCAATATTATATGCAATCAATCATTGAAATTGCAAAAATACTGGCAGTAAATTGGTTCAAAGCGAAAAATGTTAAGAGCCTTTTATTGTCACATTCAATTTTTAACTATTATCTAATCAATGAAGCTCCATTAAATTTGATTTGTTCCTTTGGTAGTTTTCTTACTACAATTGGTTGGTAAAGATATACTACCTTGATCAAAAAGTTTTAGGACACCATGTGGCGCTGTCAGTCACCCGATTGGACACTTTTTTTTTTTTTGTTAGGTTACCACATCTATCATTGACACTTCCCTCCAAATTTCGGTGTCGTAGCTTGACATTTGTAAAAGTTACGCTGTACTGAGTACATCTACCTTTGTGCGTGTTTTCGATTTTTTACAAGTTTGAAAATGACATCAACGAGTTTGCATTAAATTTTGTGTGAAAAACAGATTTAACGGTCCGCAGACCTTGGAAATGTTGGATAAGTGTTTTTCGGTGGCACGAACGCTTCAGAAGTGGTCGTGAGTCTGTCGAGGATGAAGAACGCAGTGGCAGTCGAAAACCGATGAAAACATCGATAAAATCAAAATGGTGGCCGAAAACCACAAATTGACCATCAGAGAGCTGGCAGAGGACTTGAACATCGCTTATGGATCCGCTCAAGACATTTTGGTTAGTGATTTGGGCCTCAGACGTGTCGCTGCAAAACTGGTGCCGAAAGACCTCAATTTCTTGGAAAAAAAGGACCGCGTTGAAATCGCGAAAGACATGATTTCCATGAGTTTTTGACCAAAAACAACACGAATACTATCCAGCAGCCTTCGAACTCACCTGGTCTGGCTCCCTGCGACTTTTTCCTGTTCAACCGACTTAAAAAACTGCTTCGCGGAACGCGTTACAGCACCCAAGAGGATGTCATGAAAAAAATCGAAGACGGCTCTGATGGACATACCGAAAATTGAGTACCAGCAGTGTTTCGAGGATTGGATCAAGCGCTGGCGTAAGTGCGTTGCAGTCGATGGGGAGTACTTTGAAGGGGACCATATCGATTTTGATGAATAAACTTGTATTTTCGATTTTATGAATAAAGTCCTAAAATTTTTTGATCAAGGTAGTATGTTTGGCAATGATGCTTCCCGAAAACTTTCTTATTTATTTATTTTTGTTTTTTTATTCTTAATCAGTTGATTTTTTTACTAAAAGAATAAAACGCTTTTCACACAACAGCGTCACATGATTTAAAACGATTATAAATAAACTTATTTTATGAGAAAATTGCATTGTGTCAGGTAGCTTTTCTAGGGTTTAATGTTATTGCATAGAAATATGTTATAAATAGGAAAAAAATACTACATCACGTCTAGTAAATTAAAGGACCTTTATGTTTCTATTCCACATTATTTATGTGACAACCATATTGTATAGAATAACCAACCACATTTCATGATTAATCCTGAATACATCTTATTGATTTTTTTATTACGCTAAACACATTTTGTGTTCACCAAAACTTATATCACGAATCAACTGGTTTCAAAGTGTACAAACTTCTTTGTCAGGACTGCCAAACCTGACGACGAAGAAGTCTGTTCGAGTTGAAACTTTTTGAATCATGATATAATAAGTGTTAGTGAATATAAAGTGTGTTTACTGTAATAAAATATATAATTTCACCACAAAATTAAGATGTTATTTTTGGAAAAAAAAAAAATATTGATTCAAATTGATGCCTAAGATGGGAAGCAATAGAAAAGTTTCCCGAATTATAATGGCTAAGAGGTGATTAAATATATATGCAAATTGGACTTCGACAGAATGAACAAATCAATAATAACAGACCAACATCAAAACTTCTAGAAATGAAAATTTGTTGATATTTTATAAGATTTTTATTCATTTAATATATTTCAAACAAGAATTCATAATAAAAAAAACATAAGTACAAAGTTAAACACAAAAAGTGAAAAGTTTATGTTCATCTTTATCTACAAAGAATCACTTCGAAAGAATCACTTTGAAATGGAATCTTAACTAATTCATATACAAATTGTAGGGAGTTTGTTTCAAACCAAACAATGCACATTTCTTTACGGGAAGACATTAAAATTTAATAAAAATTTTCAACACATAATGATTATAGGTTTGCTATTTTAATAACTATATAAACAAGAATATTTCCATTATAATTAATATTTAGCCTAATGCATGAAATTCTAATAATGATATCTATAACTTGTTGGCCGAGACAGACCGAATATTGAGATATTTCAATAATTGTAGGATACATACATTTCACCTGAAAGCATACGCAGTCTTTTGATAATATTTTCAATAATCACAATATTTTATTTAAGATCATCAACTTATTCCTACAACAGTAAACACGACAAACCACCATGATCAAAATTGTCGAATAAGCGTACCTAATTGAATTTTTCACTAGAATATAAAAAATTGTCTTCACAGCCCTTACATAAAGTAAGAACATGGGGAAACTATATGTCACTGATATTGAACACTGAACATAGTACTTGAATACATCCAGTAGAGAGAAAGGACACCTTGCGCTCACTGAGCGAGTCACAACCTGACCCACCATCACCCTTCGGCCCCACCGGATCCCGCAGGAACTTCCCTCTGACAAAATGCCAAGGGGAATGTATGTACACTTTATCAATTTTCTATTCCTACAACAAAAAAAAATAAAGCTAACTCCATTTTATTATGTGTAAAATCAAAACATCCAAAGAAACAAAATGATAAGTATGAGAGATCAAAGTGATCTTATTTTAGGAATCATACAAGATATAATTACAAAAATTGCTCCATTTCCTATACAATATTTAAATCTAAATATACTTAAACTATGAAGTAAAAACTGCAATATTTACGATCCCTAGTGCCAGACTAGTGGAAAAGTGAGATAAAAATGTAATAAAAACTTCAACAAGTAGTTTCAAGTAGGGGATCACACGTTTCAATGGCCTTGGCTATGCAAGGATCTTTGTTGGCAGGGGCCACTGTGGCCTCCAGTTTAGGCTGCACTACGTCTAGCGAATCACACTTGGTGCCAGTCTGCGCAGAGTTATCGTTCATCTCTGAAATATTCACTTGAGAACTATTAGTAGAGGCCATTTTGGAAAAACTACCTTTTCTGTTTTGTGTATCTAACGATTCTAAATTATTATCTTTAGATACAGATAAATAATCAGTTTTGGGTGAAGATCTATGGGGAGACGGGCGAGGAGACACCCAAGACTGTTTTTGCAAATTGCAAGTGCAAATCAAATCGGACTTCTCATTAGATAGTGAATTTTCTACATTATGCGAACATTTTAGAGTGCTAACAGGTGAGGACTGAGATAGTTTTTTCCCTACAGCTGGAGACTTTTTAATAGAAACCTGTTTATAGTCAAAAAACAAACGTACTGGACTGACTTGTGGCGTTGGAGTACGATCAGGTGAAACACAACCTGAAGATGGAGAAGGTGGAATATTGAAGCTTAGATTGTCATCTGGTTTGTAGCATTTGCACTTTTCATTAGACCAACAGTTATCACAAACAACTGGTGATAGTTTCTCTAATTTTGCGTTGCGTCTAGTTGCAAGATTACTGGAAACCTGCAATGATTTGGTTTCTTGAGTTTTAATTTCAACATTATAAGGTTTGGAGAATGAACGCGCTTTCCTAAAAAGTTGTCTTTGAGATTGTGAGTTGTTTTTAGAAGCTGGGTTGAGGACCCAAGGACCATTATCTGCCGGTGAACATTCCAAAGATAAATGATTAGTCTTAGATAATTTCTTCCCACTTTTAGGATCACAATCGGACATTTTAGTCCAGGGATCTGAAGGAACATAGACCAACTGACTTTGGCTTTTATTAATTGCCGAGGGAGTCATGCGAAGCTGTGCAAGATTAGTATCCATTATGGAGATAACTGAAACTCTGGGAGAAGTGTGCTCGCTGCGTATCTTACGAGGACTGCACATAGGTGATGTTGTTTTTTCACATTTAGCGAGAATAGAGCTCAGGGTGCTTATTTCAAGGTGAGGTGAGAAATCCACGGCTAAGTGCGACACAGAGGACTGTTGCACGGTGATGGCGGGTGAGGGTTGTTTAGCATTTTGTTTATTAGTGGGACGGGCCCCCAGGGAGCGTGAGCGCGGGTGGGGGCGTGCGGCAGGAGGAGGCGGGGGCGGAGGCACGCACACACAGCGTGGGGTCACGTCACTGTTGCTACGAGAGTGCACCGGATGGCGGATCTTTCTACCCACACTCTGAGGCGAGTCTGCTTCTATGATGTTGATGCTCACTTTCAGCTTGTCCTCATCAGGCTCCTGAGTGGCGGCACTCTTGATGAGTCTTTCTATACGGGTGTCTACAGGCGAGGCGGTGGTCTTGGCTTGATACCATTGTCGGGGACTGTTGCGGTCGACGTTAGAAGAATAAGTTTTGGGGCCGGCCAAGTGGTTGGACCCGGCCCCTGCTAGCTATAGTAGTTTCTCCGTAACAGAGCTGGTTGTTTCAGAGCTGACAGTCGACACTGGGTTGGGGTCCTCGCCTGAAACTGATAAAATATTTAAGCGATAATATCAATAATCTCAAGATGAATTCTATACACTATATAATAACATTTTCATTGCTCTTCCAAGGTTAGTAGCTATATACAAATTAATTTTAGGCATGTAAACGCTGTGATGGTTTGAAATATTTAAAGTATACCCATACCTCACCTTATAGACCCTCTTTAAAAGGGACTGCAATAACTGAATTGAAAAAACAATCAACAAATTCGCTTATGGAGAAAAATTATGAATGGAATATATTAAAATTAGAAATCAAATTTTTTAAATTCTAATTTTAATATATTCCAAGAGATTTGCGTGAAATGGACCTAAATCCACCCTTATGCAACACGGAAAACAAAACAAAGATTTCTCAAGAATTAACACTGATTAAATTTGATGACATTTTGGAAAGGAAATTTAAATCGTAATAGAAAATTATCCCGATGAAGATAAAAGCTCAAAAGTTCTTCAAAAAATGAATGAGATTATATATTTTTATAAGCAGTTTGAAGAGGAAAAGATAAAATATGGATAGATTTCCAATAAATAGGTGTTTATTACTTACTCCAAGATTATTTTAAAGTAAAGAATCGGATTCAATAAGTAAAAAAGTTAGATGGTTAAAATTGTTTTTTTTTAGCGGTATTGAATATTTATAAATATGTTAAGAATTATGATCATATTGTATTACATTAAGGTCGTATAAATTAAGCTACAAGGAATTTTTTTTATAACCATCCAGAAAAATGTTAAAATGATTTTAGTGAAAAATAACCAGACTGGGACTGTTTATTTCGGATACTATCAGGGATTTAATCCAAAAGTCCCTGGTGGAAATCAAGGGTCTTACAGTACGGAGGTGGCTTGTTTATATTTTTTTTTATTATATTAGAAGAATCGGTCATAGCATAGAGCCCTGGCTAATTCACTCCTTACCCGTTTTGTTTTGGCCAGGGGCCTGCAGTCGTTGTCAGTTGAGCAGTTCTACTGACACAAACTGCTTGAGGCGTTCCAAATACTGATTGTACAGCTCCACATCATTGTGTCCAGCACCCTGTTATGGATACAAATAATTAGAGTTTGATAAAATATCTTCAAAAACCACTTTAGAAGATTAACTATGTTTAAGCTCTTAGCTGTAATTTACAAGAATCAATGAAGATCTTGATTTATTTACATATCAATCAAGCTCACTTTTACAACATACTTCAGAGCAAACATTTTTTTGTGTTAAATGAGTGGGTTTTAAAATAGGAAAAGAATAACAATAATTATCTCATGAAAACGTTTATGTCAAACAAAACAGGTGTAAGAATTTGACTTAACATGAATATCCGCTCATTTAGACCATATCAACACACGAGTTGAATGAATTGGATATTTTTATACTAAGTTTGCCAAGTAATTATTTGACCATGTGCTACAAGAGAACGAGCTACCCTAGAGTAAACGCGCCTTAATCCCCTGTAAAGTACTCCCCTTGGAAAACCAGTCTTACTATAGTGCTGCTTCCACTTTTTAAAACTATTTTCAAACTCAGCTTTTGGAATAACCTGTAGCTACGAGGGCGGTCCGATAAGTACTTAGCCTCACCGCCCGATGGCACCACTATCGCAAGAGCATTTTTTTATCGCGTAGTACATTCTCGTTGACAGCTACTGTCAAAATTTCAGCCGAATCGGACGCGTAGTTTTGTTTTGACCGCGTGTGGAAGCGAGCGTGTCCGCGGATTTGAGAAAAATGGAAAAAGAGCAATATCGGTCGGTGATTCGATTCTTGTTTTTGAAAGGGAAATCGCGCAGCGAAATCAAAGAGCGCTTGGATGCTGTGTATGGTGACTCTTCTCCTTCGATGGCGACCGTCAAAAATTGGTTTAACGAGTTTCAACGTGGTCGCACGTCGGTTTTTGATGAGCCACGCCCAGGTGCCCCGAAAACGGATACCATGGAGGATAACATGACAAAAATCCACGATCTCGTATTGGCAGACCGCCGATTGAAGGTGCGCGAGATAGCTGAGACAGAAAGGCATCTCAAAAGACCGCGTGGGTCATATCCTGCATGAAGTATTGGGCATGAGAAAGCTGTCGGCGCGATGGGTGCCGCGTTTGCTCACTCCGGACAACAAGCGCAACCGTGAGACCACTTCAGAGCAGTGTTTGACGATGTTTAAGCGCAATCCGAAGGAGTTTCTGCGTCGTTTCGTGACCGTCGACGAAACATGGATACACTGGTACACACCCGAGACCAAGGAACAGTCGAAACAGAGGACTTCACCCGGCGAACGTGCTCCGAAGAAGGCGAAGACTGTCCTATCGGCCAGAAATGTGATGGCCACCGTTTTCTGGGATTCAAAAGGTGTGATCTACATCGACTTCCTGGAGAAGGGCAAAACGGTCACAGGGCTCTACTATGCCGAATTATTGGGCCGATTCGACGCCGAATTGCAGAAAAAACGGCCCCATTTGGCGAAGAAAAAAGTGCTTTTCCATCATGACAACGCACCGGCTCACACCTCCACCGTCGCCACGGCCAAATTGGTAGAATTAGGCTACGAACTGCTGTCCCATTCACCGTATTCTCCGGATTTGGCCCCGTGCGACTTCTTTTTGTTTCCAAATTTGAAAAAGTCACTCGCCGGGCAGAAATTTGAGTCGAATGAGGAGGTTATCGCCGCCACGGAGGCCTACTTTGCAGACCTCCAGAAAACGTATTTTTCAGACGGGTTAAAGAAGTTGGAGCATCGCTGGGTCAAGTGTATCGAACTCAAAGGAGATTATGTTGAGAAATAAATCGCCACTTTTCCAAAATTTTTGTTATTCTTTTGTAGGCTAAGTACTTATCGGACCACCCTCGTATGTTCTGCTTGATCGGTTCCACATCCTCAAATCTCTTTCTCTTTGAGCGAGTTTCAGTTTTGGGAAAGGCCAGGGCTTTACGGAGGCTGATGAATTTGTGACGCCTGTGTTTGGTTAAAAATGTTGAATGAAATTAGTGGGCAGGTGCATTAGTGATGAAGCCGCCAGTCGTAGCTAACTGATTTTATCAATATCCTCAGAACTCTAAGGTACGTAAGGTTCACCGTATGATTTTGTGGAGCATATTCATTGTGAATATTTTTATGGTCAAGGAAAACAGTGAATATTGTCTTGACATTGCTCCGACTTTGGAGCGTTTCTTCGATATTTCTTTTTTTGGCATCTTCCACCAACATCGATGACCTTTTTTGTATAGAAAACAAGATTAATGTTGGTCGTTTGCCATACGTTTTGGGTGATATTTACTCGTAGGTCCTTCTAGTCTGCATTAGGAGCTGTGGAACTAATTTAGTAGTCATGCGACTTACGCTTAGATCTTGAGTCAAAATAGCAGAAGTAATGGAACGGGGATTGCCAAGATCTTCTTCCAATTCTGGCACATTTAAATGACAATTTCAATTAATTGTAATTGTTTTAGTAATTTGGTTTAATGTGCTCTTAATCCTGCACGGCTGGAGAGCCCATTCAACTGAATTACTACTTTAAATTGTTAAACCATTCTTTAAATTGTTTACCCTATAAAAAAGCTCTATTAAATATATTGTAATTTGTTTCATCAAACACTGTTTATTCCACTTTTTGTAATGGTATAACCCTACCGGTTTCAAGGCTTTAACCTCATCATCAGGGGAGCACAAAGTCTTGTTTGTTACAAATTACCGCCACAATGTTAATACCTTAACTATAAATACTCTATTAAATAATTTTTGTTTATTTAAACAAACGTCGGGCTAAATGCAAATTCGTTGCTCAACATGCTAGATTATTATGAAGAAATCAGGAATGCGTCGTACACAGGTTCATTTATTCATGTCACCATGTATCTTTCAATTGATTAACTCTAGGCTTGGCTCACACAGCTTGGCTCACACACTCACTAAGGTCACTAACCCCTCCCATAGACTTTCAAACTTTATTGTAATGTCAGAACCAGAATGGGGAGATATTGTTATCGGTTGAATAAATACTGGATAAACCTTGTATACAAACTTTATATTTAATTTATGAATGAATATAAAAAAATACATACCTCCACCCACAATGGCTCAACAGCTCTGGGGCAGCGTTCATAAATGGCCAGACCATGTGAAAAGTCAATCACTTCATCCTCTGTGCCGTGTATTACTAATACAGGCGATGTTACCTTGGGAACTTTGTCGATGCTGAAAAGAAAAGTTTATTTAGAAAAATGCTCTAGTATTAATGATGTTTCTAACAGAAATGGATGCATGCTCTTTGATTGTAATCATGTTTTATTTAGTGCATAAGTTTATTATATTTATATTTAATTATTAAATATAATAATTTCATTTATTAATCATGTTATTATATTTAATTAATTAATTCATAAGGGATATTGACAACAGGTTGGATTGAATCATGTGTAACATTAAAATAGTAACATTGAACATAACTTTAGCTTGATGGATTAACTCTCTATATCTGCCATGAGTAGTTATTGCGACACATGTAGTGTTTTGAGGAGCCCGATATCTTGATATGTGGAACACCCAGTGCTATCCAGGTGGCAAAATTCTGGGTAGAAATAATAGCCTTTGACACGATAAAAAGAATAGTGACTTGTATAACAAAATTTATACTAGGGTTATTTTAGAAGTAGGAGGAATCTAAAACTATTATTGTAATACATTTGTTTATATCATTCTCAAGAAGACGCAGTTAGTCAAATTATATAGTATAACACGAACCACATGTAAAAAGTATTTTTTGAAATAAAGTAAAGATGCATTGTTAGCCTTCGTAAGCCCCTCTTGGGAATGACTGGTTACGAGAAGTAGATACATTTCCTTTGCTTTTAATCATGATAGATGTTAAAAAGTTTATTTATATTGATGAATATAGTGAAATTAAATGGTTTATTTTTATATGCTTATTTTTTTGGCTAAAATCTGACACAAATAAAATTGGACAGATGACTATAAAAGTGAATTTTATCTCAAGAGATATTTGCAAAGCACTTGACTGGGTTCACAATAATACTTTACGTTGTGAATAATGCATTCATTTTTATCAAGTCCATTGAATTAATAGATAGTGGCAGTTTTTGCATTTATGTTGATAAAAGCAAATTTGACAAAATATTACTTTTTTTATTTCTGATACACTGACGCGGGATTTTTAATCATCTTACATTGCAGTGACATCAATGACTTTCAATGGTTATAGCCTCTGCCAGATTGTGGGTCTACAATGAATGTGTGATGCAATTTAAAATGTCAAAAGAAAAGTTATGAAAACCATTGCTTATTTACTTTATGCATAAATTCCAATTTGTGAATTTTTTTCTAATTCCATATTGATTTACACATATGTATAATTAAAATTTTTTTAAATAAATATTCAATAGTATTAATTTCAATATTATTCAAAACTGTATGCTTAGATGTCACACAGGGTTCAACAAAATATGGGCAAAATACCTGACAATTGGTTGATATTAACATTCATAACCCTTCCCAAAAAGACAAATGTTAATGAATTAACGATAAGATCGATGAGTCACATTTTGAAAATTATAAGAAATATGAGCGACACTCAATTTGGTTTTCGTGATGGTTTGAGTACACGAGAAGCATTGTTTAGTCTGAGTGTCTCTGTGAAAAGATGTCGGCATGTGGAAAGTTCAATGATGAGAAGATTGAGATTAGACAAGGAGGTATTTTGTCACCTCTTCTTTTTAATATACATTCTGAAAATATATTCAAAAAAGTTTTACATTAAGAAATAACTGAATTTGGTGTTTACGATAGGCCTATAAATAAGATAAGGTTTGCAGACAATATGTTAATTTTCACTGAAAATATATATGACTTGCAAAGAATAATAGAAAAAGTGAATAATATTAGTCAATTTATATGGACTTAAATTGTCATCATTCAAAAAAGTTAACTATCAATAGTAGCAAGAAATCCTACACAATGTCCCAAATCTATGAATTAATAGTGAACCTTTTTTTATTTATTTAACAAAGTAATATATAGTACAAACATTTGCCAAAGGCTATACCTATATACACATTTATATCTTAAGAACTAATCTAATTCATATAATGGGAGTACAAATTAGTTCGGTCCGTTTTCAAAAGATGGCTCTGGCTGTTATGAATGGTTCATAGTGAGTCGATTTTGGTGGTTTCAGAGAAGTTAGACATCTGCCAATAATATTCAGTTTATATCGCTTTGAGTTTCATGCAAAAACCTTGTTTTGTACAGTGTTGAAAATGTCGAATTTTGTGTTAACCAAGCAGCATTTGCGGGAGGTTTTAATTTTCTGCTTTAATTGGAAGAAAAGTGCAGCTGAAGTCCATCGAATCACCGGTTCACTTCTTTCGTAGAAACCGAAAATTGGCTCCAAACTTGGATCGCCTCAAAAGACTAGTCATTTTTTCGATGAAATTCGAAAATTGCCTGAGAGATGGGAAAAAGTAGTAACCAGCGATGGACAATACTTTAATTGATCTGTTCATTCATTTTGTTTAGAAATAAATGTATTTTTGAACAAAAAAAAAACGGACCGAACTGATTTGTACACCCAATATTATAATTATGAGCTAACTTAATCTTAATTTCCTACGTGTCATTTTATTTTTAAAATTTTAATATGTAATTTCTTAGAACTAGTAACACCTACATACTACTTATAACTAGATAACAATTTTTAGAACTAATTATTTAACAAGTAAATGTCCACTTGTTCAGGCTACTTGCACTCCATCACATTCACTCAGATCTAGGTCCTCCCAGCTAATACTGTAGGTTTACTAATCAGTCAACTGATGATGCTTCGGAAGATTGTGCTTGTGTGCGTAACGGAAAGGAAGATCGGATTTATTCTCATAAGCTCCCAGGGCAGCGATAGAGGATTGCTGTGATTGAGTTGGCTTTTATAGAACTTCACGGTTCCAGCAAGGATGTGGTGTTGGAGGGTTTCTTCACGCTGTTCGGCGTGAAGTCGGGAGAGGTATGTTCTAGGATGGGTGTTCAGAGATCTTGAATGGCTTGTTCGGCACTCGTTGTGAACCCGTATAACATGTCTATCAACATAAATATTTGGAAACGTGAATAAACAAAAAATGGGATGCCTCTCAGGGAATAAAAGTGAGGATAGAGATAGCAAGAAACGCTTTCATTAAAATGAATCCTCTTTTTACTGACTATATCGGACGTATGTGTCACCCTTTAATATGTGTAGATATTTGTTTTCTTGAATTACCTTTACAGATGTATAAATTCCTGTTAAGATGATAACAATATTGTAGGTGTATTCTTAATGTTTGATACATGTTGTATTTGATAGATTTGTTTGGTTATAATTTGATGTAAATTTGATACTTGATATTCTTGACTTTTGTTAAAATATTTGTTTGTTTGGGTCCGTGCGGCATCGCGACCGCAGTAGAAATGTAGACTTATGGACGGGCGTCGAGACTAGATCACTGACTGGTCGGTTTAAGCACTGCGCAAAACTCCCGAAAATTGTTGCATTTCGCGAGGTGTTAGTGCTTGCGATGACCGTTCATAAAAGGGGTCCCTTTCAATTTTTAAATATATTACCACCTACACTCTACTGTGTTTTACTTTGAGACCTGCTACAACCTGCCATAAGAGGAATCTCTTCACCATTGCTACCTTCTCATCGATCTACGCCTTTTGGAAATGACCTGAATTCTCCGAGCATTGCGCAGCAACCATCACACCATTTACAGTTTTTTGGACGGTCGTTCCGTACACTGACCAAGACCTTAACCTGGAATTGAGAATGTGTATGATTACCCGCTATATCTTCCTAACTCTCCTCTATGGAATGGAGGCGTGGGACACTGACCAGGAAACATCATCCAGGATTGAGGCTTTTGAAATGTGATCTTCAGATGTAACTTCAAGATTCTAAAGACAATTGTGTTACAAATGTGGAAGTGCTTGTGCGTATAAATAAGGATCAAGAACTGTTTAAATCGTGATGTTGCAGTATACCAGTCACATAGTGAGAGGCATAAGATACATTACAACACAAATGACCATACAGCGTAAAATAATTGCCAAACAAGGCAGAGGAAACACCACATCTCTTGGTTGTTCTGGACTGCGGTTAATAAGATCAAGATTACTATGATGGTGATTAACCTCCGATAGGAGACGGGAAAAGTCAAACACCTCGAGAAAAAAAAAATGTTAGATTAAGCAAAAAAAATCTGTAAGGCTGAGGAACAGTGTTTACTCGTATAAATAGCAACAGTCTATAAATAATTTGATAATAAAATGACTACAAAAACAAAAGGAGAACATGGTAGTCAATAAGTTGATAAGCTGATAGTAAATAAATCATTAGATAATAGGAATTATAAATTATGTATACATACATACTGGTTTTCTGATAAAGCATCAATTGATATTTATAATGATCTGGGTCATACATGTATATGACAATATGTTAGGATAACAAAGAAAAACAAACATTGATTAATAAATAAAAAAATGTTAACTGACACAAAAAATAATTGTCTGACGAGAATAATAGTTTTTTAACTAGTTTATTTTTTAAATAATAATTTTTTTTTTACTTAACGAGTATGTTGCATTCTTGTATATTTTAAGGAAAAAAATATCATTCAAAGGGTTAAAAAAAAGGGGTTAACAAAGGGTTAAAAACTAATGCCATTAAATATGTCTACTTTACATAAAATAACTTGTGTAAAAGGTTGTTAATATCTCAAAAAGAAGAGCGCCTTACATGATGTTGCATTAACAACTATCAGCTCAAATGTCAACCTCATCTATACGCACGATGATTAGATAAATAATGAGGTATGGTGGCTGAATATTGGCAATATACCCTTAAATCTGTGCGGCACTAAATCCCCGTACTATATTACGAGGATCATCCAGAAAGTAAGGTTACAACATTTATGTAGGATCGAAAAATGTTTGTATTTAATTGAAATTCACAGGATACTTCAAAAATATATTAAACTATTTTTCAACGTAATCGCCGTCGAGATCGAGACAAAATAAAAAACAAAGAGTTTCAAATTGAGCTAAAAAACCGAGTCTCTGTCCTTGAAAATGACCCCAACAGCATTAATCTAATTACACAGGTAACCGAAGAGATAATGAACTTGGCAAAAAGGTTGGAAGCTCTCGAGGACTTCAAAAAACATCTAAATTGTCAAAGGAAACGTTGAAACTCGTGGATAAAATGAGATAAATGAAATCCTCATCACATATTTCTGATGCAGCTGAATTCTCTAACCTTTGTAAATTGATCCACCAAAAGATTCACAAGGATATCCGTGAATTTAATATGAACATTATCAAAAGAACTATTGAAACTGGAAAAATCCTCAAAAGAATGAACCAACACCAAACAAGGAAACCATCACCGGACTCAGACTCTCCGACAACACGGTTACAGGAAATCGTGAAATATTGTTGAGGAGAGTGAAAGAATTCTATTATAACCTCTACAATGATCCCACAGATACTTACTTCATCACAAGACATATTTGTCCAAACTCGGGACAATGATGAGGAAGCAGAACCTGACATTCTACCCTGGCAAGTACTAAACGCTATACATGTTAATAAACTAGGAAAAGCATGAGGTTCTCATGGGCATTCCATTGACAATCTTAAAGAAACAGGTGAAGAAGTAGACAAGATGCTAGTAAAAATCTTTACATCATGTCTACAAGAGGAAGATATTTTAGAAGAATGGAAGAATGCCACCATCATCCTACTCCATAAAAAGGGAGACAAAGAAGATCTTAAGAATTACTGAACCATATAAAGTTTTCACTAAGATTCTCTCAAAGGTTGTCCAGGCAATGAGCAGACTGGAAGCATTTGAAATGTGGTTGCATCGTCGAATGCTCAAAATTCCCTGGACAGACATGGTGACAAATACCGAAGTCCTGAGGCGAGCTAGAGCTGACAGGGAGTTGTTGTCCACTATAAAAGTTAGAAAGATTTCATATCTGGGTCACGTCCTGCGTGGAGAGAAGTACCACTTCCTCCAGCTTATATTGAAGGGGAAAGTCGAGGGACACCGGGGGCCCGGAAGAAGACAGATGTCCTGGCTGCGGAATGTGAGGGAGTGGACCGGCATCCGGAGTGCAGAGGAACTGTTCCGGGCGGCTCAGGACCGAGACGGATTCGCCGAAGTGATCGCCAACGTTGGGGGGACCCGACAGGGCACTTAGAAGAAGAAGAAGAGGAGGTTGTAGCACAATGGACCACATTTAGGAAGTAAAGGAAATTGTAGAATGTTGTCAAGAATACCAACTTCCACTGTATATGGCGTTCATAGACTCTGAAAAGACTTTTGATTCGGTCAGAAATCTGCTATTATCAAAGCTCTACTTAATCAATATGAAAAAACTATGTTCAACTCTTCAGCAATACAGTCTTTTTGACAAGAAAGTGTACGGCGAAACCCGAAAAACTATTTGGAATAAGGCATTAAAAAAAATACGCACATACTACATGATATAAACCGTGATGATTTAATATTAATAAGTTGTCCAGTCGCCTCCACTAGCAATAATTGTCCGGCATTTCCGGAGCATAATTTCTACCAATTTTATAGCATAATCTAGGGGCAAAGATGTCCATATAAGTAGAATCTATCGAAATAACTGTTTAACGTTCCAGATCTTTTTCCCTCGGAGTTTGAACTTCATGATTGCCCAAACATTTTCTATGGGATTTGCATCTGATGACTGCGACTGTCAATCCATTATGTCAACGTCATTTCCTGTTTCCTCCATGAGCTAGTAAACATCTTCTTATAGTGTCACATGACACAATTAGACCCTTTTCACGCAAAACCGCCTGTCCGCTACATAATGATAGACGAGGATTCTTTTACATCGGAATCGAGTTTCACCCACTTACTTACAAATGTCTTTGACTTTCTCATGTATTTAGCAGCGGCTCCGTACAACATTTTCGGTCCTTTTGGATGTGTACACAGAAACATAACTTCGTAATGTGATGCGTACGCGGCACTCATGGTGAAATATGTTCTTGTGTAACCAAGGTCGAACGACAACTGAGTTTTTCTATACAAAGCATCTTGGGGGAAGGGTCTTGCTACCTGCTCCTGTTTGAATCAAATAATAAATTTAAAAAATTGTGAGACTTAATCCAAAGTATCCTAGTGAGTCCTGACACGGTATATTTATTGATAAATATTTTTATTGTGAATAAAATAAATCAACTGGCAAGATTGGTTGGGTCTGCAATGGAATAATACTGAGTTGGTGCAGAATAGAGATAGGTGGGAGGGTCTTGTGCAGGTGATGGGGCTCGATTCTTATCTCCAAGGAATAAGGGTATGAAGAAGTATTTTATAAGTCAATGCAGGTGTTATAGTTATAAAGTTATAAGAATGGAAACCACAAAAAGTTTCAACTGTCGATAGGACAAAACATTCAGTTTATCATGCAAATCATTCATGTGAGTATGACCCGTATAACCTCATATGAGACTAATGTGCATGAATATAGGTCGATTGGCAGTCTTATAAATAATTTGCTTACTGCCAATCGATAACTGTCTGTTCCGCGTATTGAGCATTTGCTTTTGAATTTTGGATATGTAGATAACAAGGTAAATTGCCTTTAGAAATGACATTGAACAATTCAATATCTATCTTTGTCCCGACCTAGGCATCGTCTCTAACTGCTAATTCTATGGGTTAAGAAATTCCAATTGACTTGGTTGGGACATGTTTTTAAAATGCCAGATGGCCGTATCCTAAAAAATGTTCAGGGGGGAGTATCTAGGGAAAGCTGTTCAGTGGGAAGACCTAGAAAGACATAGGATTAGTAGATAAAGCAACTGTGCGAAGAAATACTTGGACTGGGAGGTCAGGAATCATCCAGGAGTAGTGAAGTAGGGCTGCAACTTCAACCCTAAATTTTATCTTCAATAGAAAGAAATAAAATACGACTATTAAATGAGAGTTACATTAACTTTCGGAATGAAAATATTTTTTTTACCTATAGCAAAATGATGACATCTTGCAAGTTGATTATGAAGCCATCCAGATTATTATTGTAAGTTTACTTTCCAAAAGATGTTATCCTACATATTGAATTTTTCTTTTTATTCTCAATTTTATAAAATTCTCTTACAAAAATCAATGTTTATGTGCAATTTTGATACTTATTTTTGATTACTTCAAACTTCAGCAGTGCATATTTTTTTCTATTTGTAAAGTGCCTCTTAACACATTTAAATTGATAATGCGGACATGTTGAAGAGAGTGACTGGGAGACAATAATCTTCGGCCTCAGTAATCGAGTTTTCAGGTTAAAAATCACTGAAGTAAGCAAGCAACTCACAGTTCATCATACGTGTACAGCAACAACATAGCGAAAGCGAGTATTGATACCAGACGCACTTTCTTAATAGACTGGAATCCCTTTTTATTTCATTTTTTGGGTACCATCAGAAATTCAACCTAAAACGCCCAGGTGAAAGACCAGTATCTAACCAACTTATAAGTAGTAAGTATTATGAAACAAGTCATCTATTTTTAATTTGAAGAACAATTAATAAGGAAGAAAACATTTTATATAGATAAATGAACTAAAAGTAAGACTGGCATTTGGTTGGAATTGGTATAAATCAAAATCAATCTAACAAATTGTGATGGCAAACTAATTCATCGGGCACATCAATTGAGACTACACCTAATTATGGGAGGCCCCTCCACATAGTGATTCCAGTTAAATTGTTGACTCATGTAGTTAAATATTCAGCGTGTGTCCACTTCATCGGAACCCAATAAATGTTTATGTATGCATTTGCTAATACTGGGACATCGACCAAAACTATTCAAGCACCACATAAAAGAATTTCATATTGAGTCATGTATCATTCTTGTTACAGAAAAACTTGTGTTGTATATATTCTATATTGCATTAAATTTGCAAGTATGTGTTTAAGAAAACAACATTGTACATTTAAACAAATTCAATGGTATAACTAATGATAATCAACACGCAAAATAAACAACATATTAAATGCAAGAGCGATGAAATTATCGACTATTTTCATATCATTTTCCTCAAGAATTACAGTTTATAAAATTTTCATACAATGACAAAATAAATGTAACAGAGTTCTTTCAGGGTTAACTTATAAACAGTGTTTGGATATTTAACAATAAATAACTTTATCATTCCATTAATTATATTAATCACATCACACATGTTTCTCTACCTCCTATCTCGAGGGTAGCAAGGGAGGCCTAAGGATAGCAAGGGAGGTAGATACACGTTTAGCAGGGATTCATATAATTTGTGGAATAACAAAGTGATTTATTGTTTAATATTCCAATATGGAGTTTCACAAAGTTAAAATGGACATATTTGATAAAAGATAAAGTATTTGACAGAATCTGTCGAGTTCTAAATATTATAATTGAGCATATTTATTGGTACTGGTACTGTTTCAAATGGTACTAATGTGGTAAAATTTCAATTTTTGAAAAAATAATTTTAAATTCAAGCGTGTAAATAATTCTCTACGATAAATATAAGATAAATGACAGGCCTGTTTCCCTCCATTAAAGCATTTTCGAACTGAGTTTAATACTTTGTGTTCCAAGCTTTACTAAAACTATTTGATAATTTATTCATTAAATTACAACAAAGATTAAAGGACTGACTGACCATTGAACATGTTGGAAGTTTCAGATTCGAGATAGGAAAGTCTGGCACTTTGTCCTCTCTGCCTACCCTGACAGGGAAATGGTGTGATGGTACGATGTATGTGCGTAAATTTAAAAAACCATACAATGCTCATGAAAAAATTATAGTAAGTTGTTCAGAAAATTGTTTTTCATTGTTTACTTCATTCCAAATGTGCTGAATATTAATTATTATGAAAGATAAAAGTTAAGCACATTTTATGGCCATTCTTTTACCCAATTTGCAAAGATTTTTTTGTCATTTGAACATGAAACAAAAAAGTATATAAAAACAGGCTTTGTCTATTCTATTGTATTCCCTAAACGTTGAAAATTGTGGTCATAATGATCTTAAAAAAGTATTTTAAGGGTTTTCTGTTGCTTTTTGCACAACAGTACCTTGCCATTTAAAAAACCATTGCAACCACACTCAGGAATGTAAAGTTTTAAGCTATTTAGGAGATTCTCCTTTACATCCAGGAGTTGCAGCTGGGTGGGAGGGATGTTAGGGTAGTTTGAGTTTTAATAGGATATAGGTAAAGAGGTCACCGGGTATCAGGAAAGGCCAGCTCAGAAACCTAACGTTTGCTACACCATGCGTATGGATACAGTACGTCCCCAGAGAAAATTTTCTTAAATTAAAAATAAATTTGAAATGATTTTTAGTTTTTTTTTGCATTCATTAATACGAAATCTTGTTCAGAGTTACTACATTAATGTTATGCAAAATTTGATTTTAAAATATGAAATGAATAAATAATGATTTCATGCTAGTGCACAACATCCAAAAATCCAATAAAAGATAATAGTTTAGATATATCTCGCAATCATTGGCAAGTTTACTTGGTACATAAATGATAAGCAGATATTGTATCGTAAATCAAACGGTTGAATCATACTAATCCCTTTATTTTATATGAGTCATATTATGGCAGCACGATAAAAACAAACATTTCCCATTTTAGATAACAATAAATAATTAATGATAACAATAATTAATGATAACAAAAAAATTCTTATCCTACAAATCAAGAGTTTGATAAATGAAAGCATTGCAGAGTCCTATTTATTGCAATTTTGAAGAGAATTTATCATTATATGGCTTCTCTCATGGTTTTCCCCCTATATGTCCCGAATTATGTTGTATCATCGCTCACACGTCTTGAAATTTCATAGATATACACTAGAATCTATGCCTATACCCCGCACAGATAATATTAAAGATCTGGGTGTCTTGTTCCACAGCAATCTCACATTTGGTCCTCACATAGAAGTTATGTGCAACTCAGCTTATAAAACTCTAGGATTTGTAATGAGAATCTCTAAGTCGTTTTGAAAATCAATTGGTGTTCAAAACGTTGTTTAATTCATTGATCCGTAGCAAACTAGAAAGCAATGCTTGCATTTGGAGCTCAGTGGGGGCACCTGCAGAACTTGCTCATGGTGGTTTTGAAAAAATAAATAAATAAATAAAAAAATGAAATAAATAATGCGCCAATTTTCTTCCTGCCACCACTACAATTATGTCAATCCACCTGGCTTGTAGTCTTTCCATAGATATATAAGGACGTGACAATTTCAAGTTCAACACTCGAGATTTATTAAAATATATTAGCATTAATTAATTGATGAAAATCTATGGAATAAAAAGAAAGTAAAATAAATGAAGATTTAATTTTCTGTGATTAAAAAAAATGCTTTTGTTTAACGAATAATGTTGAAATGTGAAATTCATTATTCAAACTTGATTGCATTTCTTTCAATAATTAATAAATTATCGAATTAAAACAATGATAAAAAAAGACTGCAAAAAATATATGGTTACATTAAATAAATGCAGGTAAAAAAAAAATATTTACAGGGGAAAAAATCTGTTTCAGAAATCGGAGGAACACAAAGGATGTAAATAAATTATTGAAATGACTGAATATGCCATTATTATGAAACTTATTTTGCTTCTAAAGCTTTATCTTCATGTTGAAAATTATTTAAGTAGAACACCAAAGTATTTTTTTGGTTGGTAATAAAGACCTGGATAATAATGTGCAGAAAGATGTAGGTCAGGGAATCCAAGATATTGTAGGTCAGGGAATCCAAGAGATTGAAAGCTAGCTATAAATAAACATACAAAAATAAGTTACTTGACAGATCAAATCCGAAATTGTCATGGAATGGTATTCTAAATACTCACGGAATGGTGTTTTAAATATTCAGATGTGGAATTGTGTCAAAATCAGCACTTTATAAATTTGCCTTCATCAGGCAAATTTATAAAGTGCTGATTTTTTAATGACACTGCAACTAGAAGAGAGTACAACTTTAGTAAACTAACTATAATAAGTGAGGTGTCGAAATGTGGGTTATAGGAGAATTCCTTGTTTATGTGTAGAGTAAGAAATGAAGAACAGATTATTGAAACAATCCAAGTACGAAAACTGCAATACTATATTTGGAGCATACAAGAGAAGGTAGAAAAAATAAATGGAAAAAATAATTAAGTGCCGGTCAGAATTAATTATTGTTATTTATAATGTGATCCTTTAATACTACTGGCAATATCTGATATCACCTGGAATTTTTGTTCACTTTTAAATGGATAATGTTCAGCTGCACTCCATGATTCAATTTTTTTTTATTGGTTTCAGACAGATATAAATCTTTGAAGAGATGTTGTAAACATTGTCTGAGTCTGCTCTGTTATATGCAATAGCTAAAAAATGGACAGATGAGAAAAATAAAAATGATTCCAACTATATTCTGCGCTATCCAGAGATCTTACTTATATCTTGCAAATAAATGCAAAAAAAATATCAGAAAGGCAAAGACCTGGCAGGTGTAGAAGTTCATGGCTGAAAAATCTGAGAGAATGATTCGCCAAATCAATTACTTTCTAGATAAGTCACCAATGTCCGTTCAGTGCACGTCACAAAAAAATATAAAGAAATCCAGATGAAACAAGTCTTGAATTCACAGGAATTAGCGAGCGTGACGAACAGGCAATGGAAATTACATATTATATTTCAGACAAAATATTAGTTCAAAAGATCAATACTTTATCACTATCTCACGAATGCATCATTTTTTTAATGTCAATAGGTCAATGAAAAGATTGATAGATGCGGTGATTTTGATTGTGTATACTTATTCGAGGAAAATAAATATAGAAAAGTTTAAAAGCAAAAACATTGTATCAACAACACCAAAAGACATGATTCATAATCAAAACATGTTATTTATTAAATATTTACATTTGAATAGTACATGTCTGTTTATACTACAACTCAGTTTGTTTTACGAGTATTTTCTCTTGGTAGACTATACCTATTGAAATGGAACAAATATGAATTAATCTTTTCAGTTTAATTTTCATTAATTTTTCAGTATACCGTCCTTATTCTAAATTAATATTATTTTTAGTACTATTAATTTATCAGAATAAGGAATAAAAACATTGAAAAAGAATGAGGATTTAAGGAAGAAGCAGTGCTTAAGGTGAAGAAAGAAGCTTTTATACGGTTCAGACACATACAAAGAATCAATAATGAAAGATATACAAAAATAAACTACAGAAGTAGTATCAAAGGTACAAGAATTTCAGGAAGAACTATGGCACGACCGAAACGAAACTGTGGCATGACCAAATGAATAAAATTTTGAAAGAGGGAAGAGTGAAAAGTCTTTATAATGGGAAAGTATGCATGACGAGGTATGGATATGGCAGAAGCAAGATATATGTACCAGAATAGAATGAAAAGGATATCTGTTCTTTCTGCCTACCCTAACAGGGGTATGGCATGATTGTGATGAAGAGATCTTTGTCAACATTTTTGATAAGCAGCATATAAGCAAGGGTCAAATATACAAAGTTCTCTAATAATTTACTATATAAAAAATCACATAAAACGGTCTAAGAGTAAAACCAGTCCTGAAGAGAATCTTCCAGGAATTGAAACTGGGATGCCTGCTTGCTTAGAGTGAATGCTAACAGTTAGACCACAATCGCTAACACTAAAACTCCTTTACTAAAACCTCCAGACTAAATCTGGATCTAGTTAGCTTTTATGGGAAAATGGTTTACTGATTAAAATATATTTTTAATTTTCATTAGCTTTTTGGGGATATTTTTTCATGAAACTAAATATACAAGTAGATATACTGAAATTAATCAAATAAAAGTTTTTTTTTTTCAAATGTGTAGGCACATAATGGTCACCGTGTCCTAGTTGTAAGACGCTTGTCGACCAGAATGGTGTTTTTAAGATTCGATTCTCATAATAAATCCGCCTGTTTGTATAGCATATAATAGAAGTGTAATATAATATAAAACTATTACTGCTTATACTCTAAATTAGCAGCTTGCCGTTTGTGTCTATTGCGTGGGGAGTTAGGTGTCTGACATTTAGAAAACAAGAAGTTTTTTCAGAATGAAAAGGTAATCGGTCTTGCAGCTCCATGGCCAGAAAGTAGGTAAAAGGTCTATATGTGCAACAAGTGTGGTTCACTTGTTCATTGTATAAAATTCCCAGCTCATGAGTTTATTGTCATCTCATTCCAACCAATCAGCAAGGCGTTAAAGATGCCTTTAAAGAAAACTAGACAAAAACCTTTTTAAAAAAAATTAGGTATCAATAGGAATCTAACCCGCAGCCCCCAGGTTCGGAGACAGGTGTCTTACCAAATATGTGACGGAGCTCGTCATTTGTAACATTTAATAAAATACATTGATCAACTTACTGCGGTCTAATTTAGTTTATTGATATTCCAATATTTTGGGAGTGTCCATCTACAGAGCTATAAAGAACATTCATCGCATTTTTATTAGTGTTGATCTTCAGAACTAAATCATAGCAATAATTTAAAAAAAGTCTTAGCAAACAGCCATAAAAACTGCAGCTTTACTAATGGCTGTGTTATTTGAAAATTGACATAATAAAAATTAAATATGAAATTATTATTCTAGTGTTCATAAATAACTACTCAAGAACAAAGATTTAGATTCTGCTAGTAATTAATTACCGATATGGCCCTCAGATTCCAATACGAGTATAAGGGCATGATTTATTTATTTATTTCTGGTATAATGTCTACTTTATTATTTATGTATGCTTATTATCAAAGGACAAAGTAAAAAACAGCATTTTATTTCGTTCAATTAAACAATTAAAAATATTATGGCCTATATAACACATTTAATCAATTTTTGATTATAACTATCACTTGCACGATAACACAAATTAAATCTAAAAGGAATATTAATTTTTGTTTTCTAAAAAGAAATATTTTTTTATAATAGGCTTGTGATAAAATAGCATATTTTCAGCATTTAACTATCTGCCTACCAAAAAAGGACATTATATGAAGCAGCTGTTTTTAATAAAGATCAGTAATAGGCACATCAATGTCAACAGGTAATGATAAAATGCAGTTTTAAAGTTTATAATGCTTGGTTCACATTATAATTATAAATTACATAACGAATTAGAAACAAATCTTTTAGGTTTGTTTAACCAGATGGCAAACAAAAAAAGTTGAAGGAAAATGTAGAGGAGCTCCTACAAAGGATGCGCCTGGAATAAGGCACAGGTTTTATAAGGGACATATGAGAGGGACAGAAATATGACAAGAGAAGAAAAGATAGAGCCATATTTTTTAGTTCTTAACGAACAGCTGCATTACCAAGTTACATTAAAATGAGAAAATTATAAGAAAGGTAATAAGAGGGTGTATTGAAAAGTTTGCAGCCTCAAGGTGAAGTTTTCAATTTTACTTACAGATAACATTGTCATCTTGAAGTGCAAATATTTAGTTGTCAGTATGTCAGGTTTCAATAATTAAGTGTAATTTGTTTTAATTTTTTTTGTGCTTATTGAGGACTTTTCGCTATGCTTATCAATGTAATTGTAATTTATTTTATCAAACACTGTTTATTCCACTTTTTTGTAACGGTATAACCCTACCGGTTTCAAGGCTTTCACGTCATCTTCAGGGGAGCAAAAACAAGTCTTGTTTGTGCTCCCCTGAATATGAGGTGAAAGCCTTGAAACCGGTAGGGTTATACCGTTACAAAAAAGTGGAATAAACAGTGTTTGATAAAATAAATTATAATGTCTAAACCTCCACAACGTTAATGCCTTAACTAAAAACAATATATCAATGTAATTTTGCAAAATGGAAAAAAGAGCGGTTATTGAGAACGGTTATTAAAGAGAAAAAGAAAAAAAGAGCGGTTATAAAAGAGAAAAAAGAGCGGTTATCGGTTGCACAAAAAAGATAACTCCAAAGCAGATACATGATAATGTGCAAGAACTATTTAAAGTTTGGAAAAAAAGGGGGTAGTTGAACTCAAATGTGGTTTTCTTAGGTGTCTGTGAAATGAGTGCTAAAGCTTTTAACGGTCGACCCAAAGTAAGACACACTCTTTCGAAAGCGTTGAACCTACTTCGAAGTGGACCCTTAAAAGTTTTAGGATCAATTTGTGACTATGGATGAAACCTGGGTTCAACAACATATTTTAAAGTTCAAACAACAGTTAGAACAATGGACATAATCTGGATCTCTGGCCCAATGAAGGTTTAGGCAATTATGTCAGCCAACAAGGTGATATCAGTTTTTTTACAAAACCTGAAAAAACATTTATGTGAGTAGAAATTTTTAACAAATGAAAAGGTTAAATTTGCTGTTAATGTGGAGTGTCAATAATGGGAGTCCCCAGAAGCAATTTTTGTATTGCTATGTTAACAATTTAGCTCAGTGTATGATACAGATAAAATTGCTTCTATTTATGATGCATACTTGGTGAGTTTTCTGTTTGTAAAATGGCGAAAAAAATATATGTAGAAAAGAAAATTACTGTAAATATACACTTCTCTGCATTATAAAGAAAGATTTTGGTTAGAGGACAACCACATACATTTTTGTTAGTATATAAGACCGATATTAGACCTTTGCTAGAACCCTTATTTTATAACGGATATTAAACTTTTTGAAAGGATTCAAAGATGAGCAACAAAAAATCCAAGATGTCCGACTAATCTGACTTACAAACATAGACTGTGTTCATTGAAGTTGCCTACTCTGAAACATGAATAAGTGTTATAAGATCTTGATCATTCATTATAATTGCTCAGAACTCTGCTAACAATTTTCTTTTAACCAAAACACTCATTTGAGAGGGCATTATTTAAAACTCTCCAAAATAATGTGACAAAATTATTATTATTAACTGAGTTGTGGAATCTTGGAACAAACTGCCCAATAATTAAGTGATTAGTGCAACATTGCACCAGTTTAAAAACCATCTGGACAAGTTCCAACATACAAACCTAGAACTGCTGTTTTAATATTTTGTTTCCTTTACTTAACCTTTGCTTTTTTATAAACATTTGAAAATTAAACTTGGTTAAGATATTAATAACATATCATATATGTTGCCCCTCTGTAATGATAATAATAAGATAAAAAAACAATACGTATGGGATAATAAAAAAATTAACAGTTTACAAAAACTAGGAGTGTCATGGTCCTGGTCCTGGCATTTAATAGAGAAAGTGCGCTATTTGAAAACAATCTTTTAGAATTTAATATGTCAAGATTCAATAATAATTCACAGAATTTTAATTAAGTTATCTTGAATATTATATAAAGATTGTCATCTTTAAAAAAAGTTTTCAATACAAGAAAGATATGGGTAAATTCCAGATAAAAGAACATAGGACAGAAATAATTGACTATGAAAATCTAAAGAACATATGTTTTGTCTAAGTTGTCCAACTACTGACTCAAAGCATAAAGTTTTTGACCCTATTGTCAAATTTGCACGTTGAGTTATGCTCTTTTGCTGGGAATAAATCAATAAAATTATGTAAAAAAGATGGTGTGCCCTACCGTATTAAATAACTCGGTCATTGGTAAAAATTAGCTTTTTACTGTTAGTCATTTTAATGTACATACACTACTTGAATATAATTGCTAGATTTTTTATAGTTTCCATTCATGGTTTCAATAGGTATGTTAGGACTTACTTGCCTGCCTTTCTCTCACCATTAAGATATGTAGCCTGAAGACTGTAAGATGTAGATAGGTAGTGAAAGCTCCAAGATACATAGCCATCTAGCCTCTAGCGAGATTGAAGTAAACAAGAAATTATATATACTGACAGCCCAATTTTTAGCAGAGTTCCGAGACTTGGGGGCTCAGGTGGTATCGAACTATTACCTGGGAAATGCGTCGAAGAACCAAGTCCTCTTGGTGTTGGGGAAGGCCACTCGCATGCCGGACATGAGCGGCGAGTGCAGGATGACGGCACCCACCTCGTAGCGCGCCGCCAGGTCCACGGTGGGCACCGTGCCGATGCTCTGCCCGTAGAGGATGATGTTCTCCGGGCTGATGCCGTAGCGGGTGCGCAGCGCGTGCCACGCCGCGTCTATGTCGGCGTACAGGTTCTTCTCCGAAGGTTTCCCTCCACTCACACCGTACCCTGAATAGTCGTAACTAAATATATTACAGTTTATTCTCGTTCCTAATCCCAAGTAAAAACTGCTCATCTGTCCTAAGTCCACGGCGTTTCCGTGTGAAAATAGAATGGTAAACCTCGCGTTAGTGCTACATCTGACAAAGAGGCAGGCGATCCTGTTGCCTCTCGCGGTCCTGGAGAAGAACCCTTCGACGTTTTCTTTTTCTCTGTCCGAATATTGCCATTCTGCCCGCTCTGTTAGGTTTAGAGTAAACTTTGAGCCCGTATCGTCTGCAGTGAATGCGTAAGTCGGTTCAGGGGGGAGGAATGCTAACTTGGCTGCGATTCTACCTGGGCATGGCGGACAACAAAACAGACAACAAAGTTCACTTAAGCTTAAACCGTTCATGGTGCACGCGTGACGAACGGAAAACGATTATATAAACAAATCACAATTAAGGTTACACTGTTTGATACAAACAATTAATAATCACTTAATATTTGGGACTGTTTCTTTATTGACATTTCCACCGTATTTCAGCCATGATCGCGATGACTGTCTCCGCCATTGCACAGCCTTCTATATATTCAACAAAATAGCATGTAATTCGAAACCGAAATAAGCATATTGTGCAATAATTATTTAAAAATGGAAAGTGGGGTTGGTTGTGGAAAAAATAGAAATTTAATATTATTGTTAAACAGTAACAAATACAAACTAGAACATTCTGTGTGTTTTAATTACATAAAAAAGGTTTCTTTCATTAAAAAATATGAAAGATGTGAATATAACTTGAAATTCAATCATTTAATTATTGCACGTGTAAATATTTTTTTTAATAACAAAGCGAATTATTCATCTTATTTAAGAACATTATAAACTAAATACTCATTTGAAGTCAAAGTTTTAGCAATACTAAAACTTTGACTTCGAGAGGGTAGGTAATATTTTGTTTTTTTCTTGAATATTTTATGGGTCCAATTCTTACAGAGATTCCACAAATACAATTATCACCAGGGATCTCTTTAATTATATTTTTATTATTCAAATAACCAATCCAATAAACAAAATATGATAAAAAAAGTTTATACTTCAAAAACGTTTTTTTTTTAGTTTCTTTTAATTAAGAAAAAAGTTTCCAGCCCGACCAAGTCAAAGATTATCCCATTGATTTTTTTCGTCACGATGATTATTTGCTTTGGGAATATTTCCCTTGTCTGGTGGTGCGATAACTATTCGCTAAAAAGATTTTAGTCATCACGATAGTAATGTTCCAATACTGGATAAAATTTCTAAAGATTATTTACAGAAAATATTTTAGTTTCTATTAACATATTTTTTTCCATAATTTTTGTCAAGTTTCCTTTTTAAAGGCTAGTAAAATACACTTCACATTTTTTGTAAGACTTCTATTTTTTGTAAATATGTTTTATATGCATTTCCTCCAACTTTTATTCCATACAATATTGTTGGGTCTATCATGGCCTGATAAAGCAATCTAAAAATTCGAAAAGGCGCAATATTTTTCATAACTATATACATCTTAGATAACAGTGGTCTCAGCCTACTCCAGATTATTGGATCTATGGCTACCAGTTGAACTTTACATTTATCATGAGTTCTAAATATTTATTACTTTGATTCGGCTATGCTGCACTCGTTTGGGGTAGTGTGAGCAACACGGATCACTTGAAACTCCAGCAAGTGCAGAACAAGGCATTCAAGATATCTTAAAATACCTATCCCAGAACAAACCTTACCCGACGCCGAACAGCGAGAAGAAACCCTACAACACCACATCCTCGCTTGGACCGTGAAATTCTATAGAAGTCAACAAAATCACAGCAATCCCTTAATCGCTACCCTGGGGGCTTACGAGAGTAAATCCGATCTACTCTTCCGTTATAAGCACAGGCTCCCGAAGCATTATCTGTTGCCTGACTAGTCCACCTACAGTATTAGATGGGAGGACCAAGGTTTTAGTTAATGTGATGGAATACAAGTAACCTGAACGAGTGGATTTGTTCTTCATAAATAATTAGTTGTAAGAATTGTTAGCTAGTTATAAGTAGTATGTAGGTGTTAATTATTTCTAAGAATTCATATATATTAAGATTATTTATTTATTATTACGTATGACAAGAAATATACACAATTTGCGAAAAAACAACAGGTAATTTGATTTGGACATACAATTTTAATGTATCTGGGTTTGTTGCCTTTCATTTGTCGTATCCCCAGTAAACTAGGCTTTTCCCTGTATCTCACTGAGAATATTTATCATGAAAAAATAAATCGATACTTCTTTCCGATTTTTTATTGCACAAAAACAAAACGCCGTTGCACGCTCTCATCAACCTGACAAACAGTGACACTCAACTACAACTGGAAACATCTTGCGAAATTCAACTCCTCACACATCATCACTCCAGAAAGACCAAAAATATTCATCCCACAATATACCGCACACAATCATAAGAATAAAAATTAAAATTAAAACAAAAAATACACAGAAACACAAATACAAAAACAACCAAAATTAATACAAGAAAAAACCCACACTCACGAGCTCACACAATTATTATATTATATTATTCCGGATGTTTAAAGAACACTATCTGGAAAAACAAGTATATGAACATCCAAAGCAAGGTGAGGATATACAAAACCTGTGTCCGCCCCATAATGACATACATACAGCATAGAGTCCAGAGCCGACACTGTCAGAACCAAAAATCTCATTCGAACCAGCGAAATGAAGGTACTCATGAGTATCGCTGGCAAACCCCTTCGTGATAGAGTACGAAACACAGAAATCCGAAGGACGTGCGAAGTTGAAGATATTGTCAGATGGGGACGACAGAGAAGAAGGTTCTGGAACGAACACGTATTCAGAATGGTGGAACCAAGAGCTGAAAGAATGACCAGGGACAGTACCCTCAAGCAAGCAGATCTCCGGGACGACCTCCCAAAAGATGGAAAGACAGCTGGCAGTCGACGTCACAAGAGGCAACCAATGATGCAGGACCATAACAGGCCAACATGCCTAAAATAAGAAGAAGTAATAAATCTATATATAGGTATAGCCTTGACAAATATTTGTACCATATCGTTGGCTAAGTGCTAAATTGTTAACTCCATCTGGGTGAACTTTTCAAGAGAGCGAAAAAACCGATTTATTTTTATATGACTCACAAGATACAGAGATTGAAAATCCCGTTGGTAGATTATTTTATTACGAATGATATATTTATGAAATAACCCATCAACAATTAACTATGTCGGAATAAGTAAAAATTGGGGTTAGTAAGTTATATTTTTTGGAAAATTCGTTTTTTGTTGCTGTTTTCCAGGAGTTAACATATTGTATTGTATTTTTAAACAATAAATAGTGCAAATAGAAGTTTTATTATAAATTGAGAAGAAACACACACATACGAGTATAATCATTAATGAGATCTTTTGAGAAACACAAATGTCTTATCATTAGTTATGTGTCAGATTGTCATAAAAATCTCTAAAATTGGAGGGCAGAGTTTGCTTAATTAGCTGCAAGTCTTCATAATTTCGGGCGCTGATTCCAAGCCTGTCTTGGTGCAGTAATTCCAATTCACTCCAGGTGGTTGGTTGCACCGAACTTTTCTTTGAGTTAATAACGTTCAGGAGTCTTCAAACCGTAGTTTGTATAAAATATTTCCTCACGGCGAATACATGAGCGCACGGATATCAGTGACCTTAGGGTCTCCTGCAGATCGCCCCGGACGAATATTTTTGTAGCTTGTCACGCTGTCGAACTTTTTGAAAAACGTATGTTCTAAGTAAGTCACTTCAATCCCTTGGATGTAGTCCGCAGGAACGTTGATAATTTTGTTTCGCAATTTACGTTCTAGTGAGTGCATATTATCCCCCTCCATTTGAGTGTGCCCAACTTCGAGGTACTTCTGCACTATCGTTATATTATTTGATACTCCAATGTTTAGTAGAGCGTTTGATTGGGTCACATTTCGATTTTGATAGCCACATCCGTCTGAGTAAATAATCAACTGCACATCTTCTCGGTTTTCGACTTTAGGTAAAATCTTCTGTTCAAGAAAATATGTCCATATTGAGGCAAACTCTTCTGCACTGAGACCTCCTTCCATCTCGTTCCACAAGAAGCAATGACCATATTTGTTTATTTTATTGTAAAAACAAATGTTATGTACTTGCAGCTTGGTTTTGTAGTATATCACACTCACATTCGATTTTGGGGCCATTAAAACGGCTTGCATATCTACTGTAAATATTAGTGTTTGTTCTTCCTTATCTTTTCTTTTTTTCTTTTCTGGCTTCTTCTTTCTTCTGTATATGTAGTTGGTATTTACTTTTTTCTATCGTTCCCACTTTATACGCTGTACATTTTTCACATCCGTCTTTTTTTGGTCTAAATAAAGAAATATTTTTCGATGATATAACGTCGAAGAAAACAGCTGAGGACAACGGCTGCGTGTTATGCGACGTGCACCAGTCAGATACATAAAACTTGTACAAATCCATTTTAGTTTGCCAGTCAGGACGAAGATATTTTCTAGATGACGAAGCGCGGCAGTAATGAGAATCCATTACAGGTATGGAATCGAAAAATTCATTCAGATAACGTTGTTTGTCTGCATATGGGTTGGCTCTCCCTTTAAGAGCTCTACGCTGACCAGGAAGAGGGTTGTGTTTCATTGTATTTTTCCAGGCTGTTACAGTCATCCTTCCGACACACAACGTATTTAAATACACCGTTTTGCATACCCTGACATCCTCGTCATTCACTTTCAAGTGGTATGAAAACGATTGTGATCTTCGAGATGCTATATACCCGAGTCTTTTCTATCTCTTGCACGTTTTATCAGAAGTGATTTTACATTTTTTTTCTCCCCAAGAATAGTTCCTCCAAAATGTTTGAAAGATTCCTTTCCTTCTGTCTTCAGTAACCGTAGCACACTTGATCACGCTATTTCTGTTCTCACATTTGCATCTACCTTTCATTGACTTTGGTTCTTTTACAGCTTCATACACCCATTTTGACTCTTTTTTTACTTTTCCATAATACTCCAGTCCTTTCTCGCGCAATTTCTTATTTTTTTCGGCAAACCAACTACTTTTATCTACTTGAGAACGTCTCTTTCTGATTTTGCTCTTTTTTGGCAGCTCAGTGTCTGTTTCTTAGGAACTGGATGAATACGGGACTAATGATGAAGGATTGAAGTTTGAGTCTTCACTGGTATTAGATGTAAAATCAGCAATGTTTTCCCCATTTGTCTTCTCAGTCGATTCACGTTTTGGAATATCAGGGACAAGGTCTAACATGTTTATGTCAAGCTCATCGTGTATGCCTTCATTCGATGGATGTTCAGGTGAATCAGGGACGTGTCTTAGATCTTGATCTAAGATGGGTAAGTCAGGAACATCATTTATATAACCAATTGACGGGTGTTCAGGTTTGTCGGAGACAGTATCTAATAGGTCTAAGTCGAGAACGTTTATTATTTATATTTGTGTATTATCGACTATAGAATAATTAACTATATTGTTCAAAGGCACGACTATGGAAGATTCATTCCTTTCAAAGACGGAGATGTTGACCTGTGCTGAATGTGTCCGCTTAGGTACGGATCTGTCGGGTACCTCTATATCAATAGCTAGATTGACTAGATGTGCATCCTGTAAAAATCTGCGATGCATCTGTGAACAAAATTAAGCCAATAATGTATTACAAATTACAACAATAATTCAAGCCAAAGCACCCCAAAACCAGTAATTTATAAAAACCAACGAACTTTGTAGGTATTATATCCCGTGATTCCCGTGCAATGTAGGAACTAGTCCCAGTAAAGTATCTTCAATAAAAAATAAATGTATCCAACTCCTAAGATGCAACGTAACAAAGAAATAAATTCTGCCAACTCCCGTGGTAAGCACGAGGTGCAATAAAATTGCGTTTTATGTGTAAAAACGTAATTAGAATGCAATAATCTTATGGAAATAATAGAGCAGTAGGTACTTACCGTTATGAAAAATCACCAGACATGAAACCAAAACCTTAACCCTTCCCTTACGGTGATAAAAATAATACGCGTGCTCCGGTGTTGGGTAGTGAGTACGCAATAAAAAATTTGCGATTTTAAATCGGAAAAATAAGAACATTCATAGATAATCCCCTTAATTAATTATAATTGAAGTTAAAAATTATAATAATTGAGATTTATTTGCTGAAAACATTAAAAAACCATCTGAAAACATTAAAAAACGCTCACGGAACGGGCGTACGTCTAACCTATTCGCAAGCCTAGAGGCTACTAGTGGCGCGGAATGTCAGTCGCATACCCCGGCGCTTACGCCTTTGCTTGCGACGTTGAGACAATTCAGCTCCTCGCAATTCAGTCTAGTATGCAAGAGTGAGATGCGAATATAGTGTCGCGCTTCCCGCATACTATTCACCTATCGTCAAGACGAGGCACTCGCAGCGTTTAAATACGAATTTGTTTTCGATCTTTACAAAACACCTCGATGTAGTCGATAAATTCTGATTATTATTAATATTATTTTTTAAATCAATGCGTAAATATATTATGGAGGAATACCTAAAATCCTAACCTTGTATTTATTATATTTATAGAGATATTGATGGTTATTAGAAGCAACGTGTAGAAGATACCCAACACAGGGAAGGAAAGGTTAATAATCATCAAGCAGGAATATTTATCTGACCGGCGCACAGTATTCGGATTGACCAATCTAGGACAAAATTATTTTTTATGTCATTTGACATAATTATGTTACATTTTAATAGCTAGAGGCTTAGAAAATATAAACAAATGGTTTTTAATTTAATAAAAGGTTTTTAATTTATCAAGTAATACATTGAGAATAAGACAAATTTAGAAACGTTAAAAACTAAATACTTATAATTATGAAAAAAATATACAAAAATATTTTTTTTAATAGCGTTAGAAAATCGCTTTCATACACATGTTTAACTTTTTTGGGTATTTTTCTAAGACTTATATATGTTACGGATCAGAATAAACTAATAAATATTTAAACAAATCGTAATTTGTCCGAACTCGTGAAGTTTTTAAAGTGTGATGTTGCCTAATTTTTCTAATTTCTTTATTTTTGGCCTCTGATGCCTCTTCAGACATTTGTCCAACAGGAATCAAAGAAGAATCGGTGATCTCAACACCGTGCATCAATATTTTATGCAAGGCTGCAGGCATATTGTACCACGAGTATAATGATATGTATAACATTTTTGTTTCCTTATGTAGCGTAATTTTCAAATTTTGCTGTTCAAAATATATGTTACAATTATGCTCTCTACTTCTGGATAGCAATTGTTTTTTTTTTCTTCTAAAACCCGATCATATGATGAATATAAATTGAAACCTCTTTCAGAAGCTTCCTGTTGGATATTTTTATACTACATTACCGTAAATCTGTTTGTATTGAACAATACTAAAGCTTCTTCTGGGGAGTAAAGATTTTGTGTTGGAGTTGGGAAAATTTGTTTCTTGGCCTTTTTATAACTCGTTGCTCTTCTTGGCGATGCAGTCAACATCTCTTGTATTGAATTCGGCCCATCATGTCTACCACTGACTCGAACACTAACTGCAGCTTCATATGTCAATTCTTCCTTCTCGTAGCTGGTAGCCAAATCACGTACTGATTCGGATGAACATTGTCGAAATATTTTAGCTGTATTACCTGCCTTATAAATTGTTTGCATTGGAGAAGAAAAATCCAAATCTTCACACAACCAAAGTTGGTAGAGTTTTAAAAACAAATTCAAACGTCTTTGTTTTTATACCCATTTTTGACGAATTTTCTTACATTCGGTTTTTACCATTTTTTTAATCTTATAGCTTCTGCTTCTTTATCATTTTGAATATTGTAAAACGTTTTTACAAAATCATAAACACGCTGAATGCGGTGTTTCGAAGGGTTAGAACGCCATACTTGAAAAATACTAATTCTCGTAAGTCTGGTCCCTATAACAAAATAAATATATTTAAGAAATCGCACAAAATCGCAGTAAATGGCAATACTTTTTATTTAAAGAATATTTTTTAAACTTAGTTTCATAGTCTTGCGACATCTTACGCATAACCTTACATCTTGTTAAACTTTGAACTCAATAAATGCATAGGATGAAATTTCATGAATTTGTTATTATTATAAAAATAATCTATAGTAATAAATAAATGAATATAATTATGACATAAATAAATGAATAAATACCTGTAGAGCACGATGCCATCACGAAAATTATTTTCAATAACTTTTTAAAACACTGTTAACATGCACAAACTTCGGAAGGAATGTACTAATATAAATATTTTATACCTGCGACACAAAGCGTCACTTTGTTCCGCCATAAAAAATAAAATAAGTGTTTCTTGAGAAATCTGGTAATTGCTTCTTATGAATAGGTTTGTTTGACATACTAAAACGGCATTTTTATATGAAGTATTGATTTTCATTTTTATGATTTTGACCCTCTAGATTGGTCAATCCGAAAACTGTGCGGCGTGCACAACTGCTACAAAATGACGCTGAATGAGGAAGTTAGCACTATTTTCGCGCATAAATTGAAACTCGTGGAGTTGACAGATATTATTGAGGCTCGAAAACAGCGATTTCGGTCTGTTACACGCAGTTCGAAGTTTGACGCTTCTATAGAGTATTTTTTTCTCTTTCTATCCATACCAAAAAGTCATTTTGTCCAAAACTTGAATTAGCAGTTTAGCACTCTTAGCCGACGATATATTACTTTGATTAATAAAAAATAAAAAAACTTTATATGTATACAATTTTCTACGTTACTTGACATTGGCGTATACTCATATATAGGAGTTCACGGCCATTATTCATGAAGATATATTTTCCATACGCATGCGCAACACTTTCAGGCTGCTGTCATTCTGGTGATTTCGTCGTGTTTTTTGGAGAACGATTATTAGTTCTTTGCACGTATTGGTGTAACGTAAAATCTGATAAAAACCGACATGGCTTCAAAGGCAAAGACTTTATTCCCACGTAAGTCCCTAAATTTATTTAGGCGTTACATATTTTTGATGAATTTCAATTTGAAATGAATAACCAAGAACTAGATTACATAATGTTACTTTTTTGTTTCAGTTGCTCTCAGGAAATGGGCTTTTAACAAGTCGGGATTCAATAGATATGGTACGTTTTAGATTATATGATATCATCGGTGTTCAGTTAAGATGTAATTCTTAAATGAATACTTCTCTTTAATATATGTATCAGTTACATGATTGACAATAGTTTTAAATCATTAAAAGAATCTTCCTTTTAGTCATTAATCAAAACTTCACCTTATAGTTCACACTACCTTAAATAAAGACTATCACCAACGTTAGCTCATTTAAGTGTCTTATCAGTTAGCATGAGTACTGGTCATAATAGTGAAAGGACAATTTACATAGCGCCATTTAGAGAGCAAACTTTTCGAGTCTTGATTTTGGAAAAAAAAAGGTTTTAGTCAAGACTTCGTAAAACGTATATTTTGTTTGCATTGATTTTAGTTTTACATAAGTTTTTCCCAAATTCTTTAATTCATTTGAACACCTGGCACAAATTTTAATATTTTTAGTGAATAACCTAGTCATTCGGACTTTCATTTGCACTTTGTTAGACACCCTTTCAGACAAGTTTGTGACGTGACACATGTTAAATATGTTTTAAGAAACTTGTACTTGCGTTCATGGCCATTATTCAAGAACTTGTAATAAATACTATAGAAATTAATACTGGAAGCTATTTTTATATGAAAGTTTATGACCATATCCCCTATTGGCATGGCCTTTCAATATCAAAAGATAATTTGGTAATGAAACATACAGGATGTGGTAAATTAATGGCCATAATTATTTTATGTATTTTCTTCACATTAATACTTCACTATATATAATCTTATAGTGAAATAAATTATAAATGAATGCTCTTCATTAGAAATATGTATTGGTTTTTAATATTAGTCTTTTGAACACAATTTATTGTGAACAAAAAAAATAAACCTCAGCATTTTAATTATACGAGAGCTTAAGATAACTAATTGACATCTTTTGACTTAAGGATTGTATCTTCTTGCTAAACTCTTGGGCATAAACTTCTAGTCTTTGTATCTTTCTTTAGTTTTTGTTTGTATTATACATATATCAGATAACATTGATCTTGTCCAACCTTTGTTCATTTTCTTTAGTGTGACATTACATGTTTATGTTCTGAATTGAATTGTCTCTTACCCTACACTCGAATATAGACTGCCGATTAAAAGCTATCTTGGCTTATGCGAGATTCACTGTTCATTGTGTTCCCATATATTTTTTGGTGATAAAAGTTAAAAATAATTTTACTCGTAAAATTTTATTCACATTCTCGTATATATCATATACGTAAACATACATAAATAGTTCTTTAGATCCGAGCTGCAGCCCCTCGTGTGATTTGATAACTTCCATAAAAAAAATGTCTTCTGGTTTCTCTGTTTTGTCAAAATTTGTACTCTTATATCTGTACATATTACATTGCTATCAATAAACCTATATTTATTTATTTAATGTGTCACTCACTCTGATGCACGTAAAGATTATCACAAATTTATTCTTGCCCAATTTAGTTTTACTGTATCTTATCTTATCTAGTGACATAGAACAAAGGTAGAAAAGTAAAGCAAATCAAATGCATTTTATTTCCAGGACTGTATTTTGATGACTGCTTGTATGAAAATAATGATGTTGAAGAAGCACTTAAAAGGTTGCCAGAAAAAATTGTCGATGAAAGACAATTCCGGATTGTTCGCGCTAGTCAGCTTTCAATGCAAAAGATTTACCTTCCCAAGGACCAGTGGATAACTTACGAACAAAATGCTGAAAATCGTTACCTTTCACCCATTGTTGAGCAAGTCAAGAAAGAGAGGCTAGAAAGAGAAAAGTGGGAAGCGGAATATTAAAGATTGCACTTAAATTTGAAATACCATAAATGTTCTAGATAATAAATTATGTAAATTTATTTAATGATATTGTTCTTTTAATTGTAGCAAATGTGAAAATAAAAGCTTAATGTTCTCAAATTATTGAAAAAAGGTGCATAGTGCCAGAGAGTTGACCAAATTACAAAATGATATTATGGAATCATAATATGATAAGTTTTATTGTTCAGAATGAGAACATATGCAAAATATGATTAGAAAGCAAAATTCCAAAAAAAAATTCTGTAAAGCAATGAAAGTGTTTCTCTCTGAAACTGAACATCTTTGTATTATTTCAATTGATTTATTGCCTCACTTTTGTCAAATAATAGAATTTATTTATAGCATTTGAATGTTCCAACTTAAAAAAGAATATGAAGTGAAATAAATGATGTGAATTATTTGGTTGCTTTATTAATGGTATGCCAAAATTAAATTATCCTTATTTGATTTACAAGTTTCACTATTATACAAGGGCTATCCGAAAAGTAACTTGTGTTTACTTATTAAAAAAATACCAGTTTATTTACATTTTTATTGCGTACAACTTAAAACATAAATTTTTTCCTCTTTTTCTAGTCTTTTTGTCATTTTTATAGGTAATTGAATTGTAATAAAACGGGTATGGGCGAGAGCACCTTTAGTGTGGGACATCAGTTACAAAATAAATAGAAATTACATGCAATATTTAAAATTATTAGCAAGCTATGGGATCCTAAATGACACCAACAATCTTTGATTGTAGACAATCCATAGAGACGATAAAATTAATGATGTTGCATACAATACCATCTGGTGGTTAAATTAATGACTAGTAATTGAAAGAAATAATGTCATATGGAAATTTCTGCCAATCAACTACAAAGATGTAAAAGTGCTGAATATGAAAAAACCAGACCAGGTGAAAGAAGCATTCTAGACTATTTGGTCATTCTACCAGTAGATTATGGAAATTATTCAATCTAACCATTATGAAAACTTAAGCATAGTACTACCCTCAATATATTAGTTACTATTTTCTAAAAAAACTATAGGTCAAAGGTAATTGAATGAGTAAGTAATATTCTTTTTCTCAAAGGTAATTAAAATCATTTAGAAAAAATTGAACTATGACTAGGATGTGTATTATACAATCTCGTTGTCAATTTAAATCACACTTATGACAGCATACACAGGAATAATTTGGGATTTCAGATAACCTCATCCGTGGAACACGTTCATATCTTGAATTCAAAGCAGTGGTACAAGTTAATAGAGAAACAAAAGTTTATTGGGATTACATACATTAGTCAAGAAATTTTTCTCTTTCCAATGCCTTAGAGGTTGTCAAAGAAATAACATAACTTATGGGAATAATTTGAATCTATGAAAAAAAAATAGAATACATGACTTTTTGGAGATTTAGTGGTATATAGACAGAAGGATGAAAAATTTATTTTCCTTGGAACCATTTTAAAACATATAACTGATAAGTGAGCCAAGATTGAATTCCGTATCCAAAAGGGCCTGAAAGCCGTTGTATCCATGAAAAATTTCCTGAAATCAAATAAATATTCATGTTATCTGTTGAGCATTCTAAACAAACCAGTCATGGACCATGATGCTAAAATACAAAATTGAGTATTATGGTTTGAAAACAAGATATTGCGGATGATACTTGGCCCATGACCGGGAGTTGAAGCGGACACCGAGAAACATTGTATTGTATTATGTTTAGTTTTATATAGTACAATCTCTTATAACCAAACAAAGATGTTATAAAAACTTTAAAAGAAAATAAGGCTGGTACAGGAATTGACCTCGCTATCCTTGGTTAAAAGACACGTGTATTACCAATTAGGCCACGGAGGTCATAACAAAGATCCATTATTTGTCTCTGCAATTTTGGATCACCAGCAGTATAAGAGGTAACCAATTAGCTCGGATCAGCCATGTTTGCAGATTAGACAACCAGAAAAGGATAAAAAAACATATTTGAGTCTAAGCTCTTGGGAGGCTGACCGCTTGATTGGCTCTAGCAAAGACTAATGGATAGTGTGATGATGGAACTCCAGAGGCTGGAGATTCAGGGACACTGTGTGTGTGGAGGCTTAAGTTCTTCATCGTGTGGATATCATTATCGTGGAGGCTTTAGTTTTTCAGGAGCTGTATGGACATCGAATGAAAGTAAGGTAAAGATAATTAAAAAAAAATAGGAATTAGATTAAAAATATTTTTTATTAGATTATCTTTTTATGGGAATAACAAAAATTATAAATGTATATAAAGTTATATTTAAACCATATTCACAGTTTATAATATCCCCTTATGCAGGAATACTAACAACATTAAGACTTAGGATCAATTAGGAATTTGGTGTTTCAATTTTATTTTAATAGAATCAGTATAAAAAAGCTTAATTTGTCTTTCTTTACATTTAAAATGTGACATTTTTTGTCGAAGCCATAAACAAAAATATTTTATTAGAAGCTTTATATTTAGAGCAGTGTGAAAGGTATATCAATAGACACCTTGTAGCTTTATTTTTTTCATGAAATTAGTTAGTGACGAATGTGAGATATTTAGCGTAAAATAATCTTATAGATATTTTTTGTCAGTAGTCATGGAAAAATATAACCAGATCCGATCTATAATAATATCAATGTAATTTCATGTGTCAATTTTCTTGGGTCTTTTTTGCCCTAGGGTCCTATATTAAGAATGCTGTCTGTTAGCTATTCAAAAACTACACTGTTTTATTGTACATTCAAGACTTAACAATTTGATACACCATCCACCAATGTTATAAGACAATTCAGTCTGACATTGATAGAGCATACATTCAGTTGTTCAATAACATATATAAGGATGCAACAGCGAAAATACGTCTCCACAAATCCTCGGAAACCTTCCGAATTGGGAAGGGAGTTCATCAAGGAGATACTATTTCCCCAAAATTACACTTGAATACGTCTTTAATAAACTAGAATGGAATAATAAAGGCCTGGTGATTGATGGAAAATACTTGAGCCATTTGCAGACGATATTGTTATATTCTTACAAAACCCGAATGATCTACAGCACCAACTGCGAGAATTGGCAGAGGTCAGGAAAGAATGTATCAAAAACCAAATATAACATGAACAGCTTTGCTACCTCAAAAATAAACGTAGATGAAAAGCCGTTAGAACTTGTCCAGGAATATGTGTATTTGGGCCAACTTATTTCCTTTGTAGGTGGCATATCGGAGGAAATAGCACGAAGGACAAAACTAGCATGGAGCTCATTTGGACGCTTGAACAACATCTTTAAAAGTAATCTCCCAATATCCTTAAAGTGAAGGGTCTACAACCAGTGGATTCTCCCAGTACTTACGTATGGCTGCGAGACATGGACGCTCACAGTAAAGAACACAAAAGCTCCAGACCGCACAAAGAAGCATGGAGAGATGCATGTTGGGATATACTAAAAGAGACCGTAAACAAAACATCTGCATTCGCAATATAACAAAGGTAGAAGACTATTAAAATATTTTTAGATTTTCTGCAATTTTATTTAATTTGTGATTGGAATGTGTTGTAAGATATTCTTATTGATAAATGCATAATCTTTATTTGTACCCTTATTTATAATGTACTATATACTATCAGATCTTAGAATTTTACATGTTTAATTTTAAAACTGTTAAATTTAAATTACATATCAATGAATTTTGAAAAAAAATTGAGTTTAATATTAATTTTTATTTGAAAAAAAAAAACTCCAAGTACTCTATTTGATACTGAATCTTTTTATTTAGTTAACTAGAGATCATTGACATATTCATTGCGAATAAAATTTTACATAAATACGTGCCGTGCTGAGAAATTTCACCAAGTTACAAACATGTTTATCAACAGAACACATCTGGCATGTCCTCAACACTGAAGAACGTGCCAAACAAATATGTATTTTTCTGTAAGTTTTCGAAACAATCAAGAGATTTTAGAATATGTATGTTTTCATATAAGTGATTTAGCTATTTTTAATTTTTGATTTTAAAAAAATGCCACAGACAATATACAGAGAAGACAGTGAGTTTTTAATATGATATAAAAAAATAATGTTTATTTCTTAGATGTTATTTAAATTGTTTAACCCTTACCACTCCTATGTCGAGTGTGGCTCGACATGGTATTTCTTATGCCAACTCCTATGTCGAGCTAGACTCGACATTATACGACACAATTTCTAAAATAATTTAAAATTATTAAATCAATTTTTTTTCCTTCAAATACTTTGTAATACTTAAAAAGGACTGAAATTGTCATATTCAGACTTTCTACGCAGTTTTACATTGTTATTATTATTATAATAGGACCAACATAGTCATTTGTAGTGCGCAGTAATTAACAATAGACATAGCTGTATTCTATGAATTAAAGGTCCAAGGGATACTTTTATGATGTTTGCAGGTAGTTGGCCATATGATTCAAGTACCTATACTACTATTATCAGTAGTGAAGTGCCTGTGTCCTCGAAAAGTGCGGTACGTCTTGGAAAAAAATATTTCATGTTTTTTGCCCACTTTAGCTGCAGAACTTCTAAAATCTAATTGTTTTCTTACTGGAACAATTATGACTAATCGAAAAGAATTGCCAGAACAAATTAAAAAACCAAAACAAGCAAGGACAGAAAATAGCATATAGGAAAGGAAATACGTTAGTATTAGCATGGCGTGACAAAAAAGTGGTCATAATGTTCAGTACAAAACATACTTCTGTTTCACAATTTGCAAGAAGAACCAGGACTTGAGGTGCCAGTGCCAGTGATGAAGAAATAAACAAACCGACCATTAAATTAGATTAGATTACAATAAGAATATGGGTGGAGCGACATCCTATTTCTTTATGCGTAAGACGTTTAAGTGGTGGAGTAAAAATTTTTTCTGGAGGTTGGAAACTTCCATTGTGATTTCATAATTTTATTCAATGAATTTGCTACGAAGGAAAATATGCAAAGAATATCACATAAAAAATTTTGAAAAAAATTATTGACGAGTCTAATCGGAGACATTCGTGCACCGATACAAAAACCGGGCAGATTGTCCACAGACGATACTATCCAGCGTTTGGATGGGAAGAGTCATTTTATGGTATGTTCCTGACTGTATGGTGTGTTCCAATCGGAAGGTCAAAGGAGGGAGAAAATAAACTACATTCTATTGTGACACTTGTGATAGGAAGCCCGGCCTTCATCCAGGAGAATGTTTTAAAAAGTACCATACTTTGAAAAATTATAAATAATTCTGGTAAATAAATTTGTTGAGTATATACATTTTTATTTATTTACTACTTTACTACTTAATATAAACAAAAAAAATTACGCACTCTACACTGTTCCAATACAACACTTTATTGGGACCCCTTTTTTTTGTCTATTTTGTAAATAAATTAAGGAGTTGGTGGTAGGTAAAAAATAATAATTAAGGAGTACAAAGGGTTAATCACTAATAAATTTTTTACTTGAAGGCTATAAAAATTGCTTGAGAGATATGATCAGAAAATGCCATGAAAGTCAATTGATGATTGCTACAAAACAATGGGGCACCACATCACATCTTTATACTAAACCTTGAATTATATGGATGAAAATACATTCAGCAGTTCACCTGGTTTTGTCTAAGTACTTTAAAGCCCATAACTTTATGGTGTCTTTGTAATCTGTCATTTTTATAGTCACTCAATAATAGTTTTTATAGCTAACCAAAGGAACCATTTGCCTGAGTTTTACTTTATCAGCCCCATTGCATTTATCAACCCAAGCATCAGAAGTAGAGTTACTGGTCTCATTTGTCTGATGAATAATAGACTTATTATACATGTTTATATTCTGGCTTTAAACATACTTTCAAACATCATTCTACCAGAATTATTTAGTAGAGCACATGAATTGCCTTTTATCAATTCAAAAACAAACCGCTCTTGACATGATGTTTTATTATGAAATAGAGTTATACAAGTAATTTAGATTTTATTCAAACAATTTGTAATTTTATGTGATGAGTTCAGCAAATAGAAATTATAATTATTTGATACACAGTTAAAGACGGTAACAAAAACATACAGTTTGACTTAAATAAAATTTTAACGTCTATGTGACAAAACAATATTACAAAATAGAAAATTTTGTTAATTAAGTCATTACTAAGCATAATTTTGTTTATTAGTTAAGACAATATATAAACAGAATTTGGCACAATAGGAATATAAAATAAGTAACAATTCAAATGGAGCACCCAATCAACAAGTTATCTTATTTACAAGATTTATTGCTTAAAAAATATTATATAAAAAAAATTAAACCTATATTTTAGATTTTTGTATATATAGGGTCTTTCAAATTGAGCGGTTTTTTTAATTCTCGGATAAAACACAGGTGGCATCGCGAACTTGTCTGGGTCTTGTGACATTTGAGAAGTGTATGACATTTATAAAAATGAAATCGTATACAATACAACGCGTTCAAATTGTTGAATTATTTTATGTATTGTAATCTCCGGAAACGCTGATGTTAATTGGCCACCAAGCTCATGCGATGTGACACCGTTGGACTATTTTCTCTGGGGTTACGTGAAAAGCCAAGTATATAAGAATGACCCCCAATCAATTCCTGAGCTGAAGGACGAAGTTATTCGCGTTATTGGCGAGTTAGAACCGCAATTATGCCAAAATGTCATCAAAAATTTTGACAAAAGAGTGGACATTTGTGGAGCTGCAAGAGGTGGATATTTGGCGGATATTGTTTTTTGTGTTTAAATGTCATATATTTTACTTCAATGACCAATAAAAAGTTTTTAAATTAAAGCAAATTGTGTGTTTTATTCAAGAATTTAAAAAAAAAATATTAAAAAAACCGCTCAATTTGAAAGACCCTATAGTAAGACCTCACTTATTAGAAATTCAACAAACAAATATTTTAAATCAAATTATGCGTAACCCCGTTGATCCAAAATTCGCAAATACATTGTGAAATTTGTAAAAAAATTGCAAAACTCGTAAAAAAGGATCTTATTTCATAAATAAATACACATACTTTCAATTATTCCGCAAAAATGCACTAACGAAAATTTCTTGACGCAATTTACCAAAAATACATTCTGAGACAAAAATTTTCAAAAATAGTTTTGAAAAAAACCCGGTGTATTATATATCAATATGGGTGTATTATATATATACATCCACATTTTAAGGTAGGATATATCCTTATGAGATATGTATGTATGCTCCATACATGAGGACACAGGCGTACGGTAGTGATGGTACTGCGGCATAGGTAGAGATAGTTCCACACGAATTGGTACAAGCAAAAAGCCAAGGGCTTTGTAAATTATCTATAACTTTGTTATTCATTTTTCAAATAATTAACCTTAAAAAAACTATTTATGGCATGAGGGTCTTGAAATTATTTCGAATTATGTATAGCATAATTTTACAATAAACGGTGTGTCGGCAGGTATCACGGAATATATATAAGAGGCTCCATGCGAGCGGACACGGGCAAAAAGATGCGCGCATTGTTATTTTTTTATAGCTTCGTTATTCAAAATTTTCGAATTATGAGACATAAAAATGTATTGACTTATGAAATTATTATATGAAATTATTTCGAATTATGAATTACTGGGGTTTTCAAATTAACTGAAATTGAAATATGGAGTCTTCTAAGTGTATGAAAAATTTCAAATTATGTTGAATTTCGAATTAACAGGTCTTTACTATATAGGAATCCACAATAATATTACAGAATTGTTAATAAAAATTATAGAGTAACAGATTTATAAAAAATAAAATTTAATTGTTCGACATTAACATATACAGCTATCAAATGTGGATGCTTGGCGAAAGAGTACACTCTAGAATCCAGGCGGTTGAAATGATGTATCTTTGAGGAATAAAAAGGGTGACTTTAGTGGATCTAGTTAGAAAGACTCAAATGTGGATGCTTGTCGAAAGAGTACACTCTAGAATCCAGGCGGTTGAAATGATGTATCTTTGAGGAATAAAAAGGGTGACTTTAGTGGATTTAGTTAGAAAGACTCAAATCAGTGAGACACTTTGTGTAGAAATGCTGTTATTCCATATTGAGAAGGCGCAGATTAGTTGGCTTGGACATGTGAATATTAGATGAACGTTTGCCAAAATAGATTCTTTTGAGGATTCTGGAATGACTGTGTGGAAGGTATATACGGGGAAATCTAGTTCTATCCCATCACTACGTATGCTATTGTAGAGGGCAAAAAAGACCCTATCCACGATCTACACTAGAACATCAAAATATTTTTTATTTATTTTTGAGTACGAGCCAGTGTTGAAGAAGGAACTGTTATAAGAGACTCTTTCTTTAGCAGCGACACAGCCGAGTATAAGAAGGATAACAGAGACGACGGACTTAAGCTCACGGGGAGGGGACACTGACTCCCAATGCAGTTAATGTACTAAGAAAGTGAATTAAGGAGTTGGAGTTCAAGCAAGTTGTAAGTACTTTTACAAAAAACTTCGAATGTAGGAAACTTTTCCTTTGACACAACTAAATTGGAGTAGCCTACCGGTCCGAAGACATATCAATGTAAAGATGAATGGAGATCGTTTAAAAAAAATATTAAATCAGTTTCACAAAATGTAATCTGCAGATATATCCAAATAGCCATAAAAATTGCAACAAAATTGAAGCTACGGAGTTTGCCATTGGAGCTCAAATGACTAGGAGAAAAGTAATGGATAGTCCAATAGCTTGAATACACTCACGGGGAGCCGAGGCGAACCTTCATGCAAGGGAAAACATTATCTTCTGCTGGGGAGGACAACTGGGCCTCTATGCAGGTTTTAAGAATCGTGTGAAGGGTCATTTCTGGCAAAAGGTGAAAGCAGACGTCACCCAGCCTACTCTTATTGGGAAAACTAATCACATCATAATACTGGACCTCCAGATCCACTGGAGTGACCCTTGTTAAGGTGTGGTCTTGGTGATAGCTATAACACCTACTGTTAACCACTGATCAGCATCGTTTTGGCAGTTGAAAGCCAATTGTTGTGTGCCTTGCACTTGTCTGCATAACACACAATGCCCAAAAATACTGCATTATAATAAAGCTTACTCATATGGAATGGTAGGCCCCAAGTGCCCAGCAAGGAATGTTATCTACGCACTCAACAGGGACGATCTGATAGATAAATTCATAGGGAAAGCAAATTTAAAACTATGCCAGAACAGGTTGGACCTGCAATGGAACACAATCACCTAATTAGAACAGGAGAGTCAGATGGCAGGGCCTTGTGCAGACAATGGGGCCACAACTCTTCTGGGATAATGTTCATAAATTATAAGATACTCATAAAATAATCAAAATAAAAATAATTATTTTATGTTCATTAGCAATATGAGGTAAATATTTGAAAATCAATTTGTCAGCAAGTAGAAAAATTTGACATTATTCAAATATATTGCAAATTTTAGCAAGAATTAAAAAAAATTGCAGAGAAAGTAAATACTTCTTGAAATTTTAAAATATTTGATAATGAAATAAAAATATATTGGCTGAGCTTCGAGGTTTAAAATGGCGGGATAGTGGCACATTACTAAAATTAATGATATATCATTATTTTATTTTGTTTGAATAAATCTATGATTTTATCATTATTTATTGATCTGCTGATAAACTTAATTCAATTTTAGAATTGAAGACTTTTACAGAATTGTAACAAAATAAACTTAAAGTAAATGATAAACCTGTTTCTTTCGATGAATTAATTGTCAATTTTCTCATACAGTGAAACAAATTTAAAAAAAATCATAAGTACTAGAGCAGTGGTTCTTAACCTTTTCGAAGTCACGGAGCACTTTTGATTATAAGAAAAATTTGCAGAGCACCAAAATCATCAAGGTCATAAAACTAACGATAAAAAATGCATGAACATTACTTTTATTCATGAATAATGACAGAAATGGTAAGAAAGAGGCGACAATTTTTATGGGAATGTAAGAAATTGCGCCGCGCCTCCGCTGCGTTGCCAACAGCAATTCGCCAAACTTTGATCAAATGTTTCGTATTTGACAGAGCACCAGTTAACCACTGTACTAGAGTAATCATTAATAAAATGAGGAAAGGAACTGGCTAGCGAACTTTTCAAAATATTTCTTCATTCGGTGATTAAATTCTTAATTCATTGTGCGATGTATGACATCAGAAAAAGAGACTTTTGCTTTGCACTATGCATGTATACAGCAATTATACAATATGTATGAATCGTTTGTTAAAAATAAATTACAATATGAATCTTTCATTATTTAGAATTTTTAAATATTAGTATTAACTCATTCAGTCGTAATTCCAACATAATTTTTTTTTTAGTTTTAATGGTTTACTGTTATAATTAACCATCAAATTAATCCTAAATTTGTGAAACCCAGACTTTATAAGTAAAAGAAAAAACCGAAGTTTGTCAAGTCAAAATTAAATTGAGTTAGATAGTATTCTTGTTGAGAAATAAATCGTACTTTTATTTCGATGTCTGATGACAGACCAGTATACTATAATGATATTAATCACATATTGAATGGAATTATAGTAAAAATATTAATATTAATCTCATAAATACATTTTTTGAGCAAAGATTTTTATTTTAATGAATAATACTTTTGCTAATGATATTTGAGATGATCAAATTATAAGAAATAATGATATAATATTATGAATAATTTCAAATGACAACAAACCAACCAAAAATCCATTTATTTAGAATATGTGAGTTGACTGATTTTATGCCGATATGAGGATTTATTTATTTTGTTTATTTAGATTTGAAGTATTAATGAGTATTTTTTTATAACTTTAGGTAATTGTTAGTACATGAACATGGTAAAATTTGTTAATTCAAAAATATATAATTGTTCATATGCTCAATGTCAAAATCAACACTGTTTCTTATCATAAGAAAAAACAATCAATGTATATACTGTTTCTTTTTAGTTATGTGCTTGAATACTTGTATATGTTGAACAGTTAAAAACAGATAAAATAAAATCGAAAATGAAGTATAGACCGCTCACCAGTTATGATGTAGTCTCTTATACTCCGGCCATTTCATGCTCCCCGTATCTTTGAATGATATACTGAGATTAAAGATAGATGTTGTTTGTTCACCCAATGTTATTTATTTATTCATTTCAGGATTTCTACATTGTCTTCATTATGATTAAAGTGAATTTAGCCGAAACTTACAAGTATTTACGGCCATTCTTGATGTAAATAACATGTTAACGTCACATAAAGCTTCTTATTAGCTATTTGCAACATTTTTTTCTTATTAGCTATTTGCACCAGTTTCCTTTTGATTGTTCTAAAATACCAAATATGTATGTACATTTATCGTGCTCAATAGTGTTAAACTAGAAGGGGTTTTATACCATTAGAGAAGCACTGAATAGGAGAATAATTGTTGCAGTTAGTTATAGTGTCGTCGTCATATAATGCAGGTTGACCCAATCTCGCATTCTGGTGTAACAACTGGGGAGCAGTAGATTTAAAAAAGGACATCACAAAATGTTATAAAATTATTTGAAAAAAGTCATTACAATAAATACATTTTTAATGATTAAAAATCATAAAATGTACAGTGTCATAAAATGAATAAAACCAAAAATTGCCACATTCATTGAATTATTTAAAACATAATTTCTTTATCAATTAATTTTATTAAATTTTCATTTAAATTATAATATATTCATGTTTGATTTCTAAAATTTTAAAAATTATAATCTGTATGCAGATTGTGTAATTTGGAAAATACTTTATTTGAAATTATTCTTCCTAAAAATCTCATGAATTAAAATAAAATCTATATATTTTTTCTGAAGATGACCATTTTTTATTTATTTTCTTAATAACGTATATGTCTTTTACAAATCAGTTTCATTTGTTCATGCTCTTGTTTATACAAGGAAATAATTTCTAATATAATCTAAAGTTTGATGACATTGTAACCAAAAAATAAACTGTTTAAAAATATGTACAAAAACGTTTTAAACATTTAATATAACTACACAATTATGATGGTAAACAGATAGCAATTATAAAATATAAAATTCTTTGATATCTCCCTAATATTTCTTAGCAATGTATTTCACTTATTTAATTGACACTATTTATGTGAGGTTTCAAATATATATATAATATTTACTATAATAATAACATGTCATATTTGTACAAATCTTAATAATTAATTCTTAATTCTCATAATTCATAACTAAAAATGTATACATAACATTAATATATATTATGATATTCTATACATAAAGAATACAAAAAAGAAATGTGCTCAGTATAAAAGTAATCAAATAAAGTATATGAAAAATGGTATGTTCACAATTTAAGAGTTAATTTGTATTTTGATTTTTTTAAATCGGTTAGATATGGAGTTGCAGTGGACGGAGTGTGAATTATGGAAAAAATTAACCAGATCTCAGAAACAATCAATAATTTTTTGAACTGCATAACTATTATCTAATATAGCAACCAATCCCAGCTATCCCTGTAAAATCTGTTATTTGAATATATTTTTTCTGGATGAAAGTAATGAAACTTAGTAGTTGTCGTCATAAAGCATTGTAGTTGCCAATTTGCTTCATCTTGAGCTTGGATATTATTGCAAGGCTAGTCTTTACTATATGATCATCATCATCCTATATTCATCCATCCATCAAGAACACAAGGATGCCATAAAATTCCTCTTCCATCTAGGACGGTTCACAGCCTGCCACTCCACTTTCCTCCCATATTAGGCTAAGAATGGGAATCTCCCTATCTTAACATCAGTATGTGGTGTAGGATGGGCGTCCAATTAGTCCAATAGAGTTCCTACCATACACGCGCAACATGTTGATCATATAATTCATAGCAGTATAGATATGGCATAAAATAATGTATGTTTGTGTTGATATAAGATAAATATTGTGCATTTGGATTTCTGACAGTTTGAATATTAATAATAAAATATCTTATATACTATTTAACCAAAGTCAGAACACTCTTGCAAATGCTACTGATGTAATGCTACAATCCTGATGTAGTATTCAGAATATTTTTGCAAATGCTACTAATGTAACGCTACAATCCTGATGTAATATTCAGAATACTTTTGCAAATGCTACTGATGTAACACTACAATCCTGATGTAGTATTCAGAATACTTTTGCAAATGCTACTGATGTAACGCTACAATCCTGATGTAGTATTCAGAATACTTTTGCAAATGCTACTGATGTAACGCTACAATCCTGATGTAGTATTCAGAATATTTTTGCAAATGCTACTGATGTAACACTACAATCCTGATGTAGTATTCAAGTTGTGAAAGAATCAGTAAAGGTTCTATTTTTTTTATTCTACGAATTTAAGATTTCCAATTGATATGATTGAAAGTTGAATTAATATGCCACGATAAGGAAATTGATATTTTTCCAATTACAATTGAATTTTTCTTCTGTTTAAGTGTGATTTTTATTCTTGTGATTGCTCTATATAAGTTTCATAATTTTTTTTGTGAAACCTAGGACGCCTTAGGACAACCTTAGAACGGGCATAAGCCTAGTTAGGCAGGGGAGTGTTTTTGTATATTTCATTGTAAAAATTAAAAAGTATAAATAAATTAATAAAAATTAAATATAGAGTAAATGCAATTTGTCAAATTTATAGAGAAATAAAAGCAATAAACAATTTTTTTCAGTTATTATTGTGATATAAAAATAGTTATTAATTTAATTTGTCACATTAAGATATAAACTCATACAGAAGTTACCTACCTACCAAGTTCAAGAAAACAGTTTATCAAAAATGATTTCCTAGTTATCAATTTCTCATGTTTAGAATAGTATGAAATTGGATAAAATCCAATCATATTCTAAGTTTCTACACTTTGTTAATTGATAAAACTAAAATATGTATAAAAACTATCATGGATAATTTTTACAATATATCACCTTGATCAAAAAGTTTTAGGACCGGCCACCGTGTGGCGCTGTCAGTCACCCGATTGGAATTCTTTTTTTTTTGCTAGGTTACCATATCTGTCATTGACACTTCCCTTCAAATTTCAGCGTCATAGCTTGACATTTGTAAAAGTTACGCTGTACTGAGTACATGAGTACATTGCATCAACGAATTTGCATTAAATTTTGTGTGAAAAACGGATTTAACGGTCTGCGGACCTGGGCCTCAGACGTGTCGCTGCAAAACTGGTGCCGAGAGACCTCAATTTCATGCAAAAAAAGGACCGCGTTGAAATCGCGAAAGACATGATTTCCAAGGCAGAATCCGACCCAACATTGGCGTGCACCGAATGAGCCGAAACCGAAAAAATCACGTCGTTTTCAGTCAAAAAAGAAGGCGATGCTCACGGTTTTCATGAATTACAACGGTGTTGTGCATCATGAATTCTTGCCAGAAAAACAGACAGTCAACAAAGAGTATTATTTGGGCATTATGAGACATTTGCGTGAAGCAATTCGCCAAAAAAGACCGGATTTGTGGGCAAACAACTCAAGGATTTTGCACCACGATAACGCACCGTCGCACAATGCGATCCTTATCCGTGAGTTTTTTACCAAAAACAACACGAATACTATCCAGCAACCTTCGAATTCACCTGATCTGGTTCCCTGCGACTTTTTCCTGTTCAACCAACTTAAAAAATCGCTTCGCAGAACGCGTTACAGCACCCGAAAGGATGTCATGAAAAAATCGAAGACGGCTCTGATGGACATACCGAAAATTGAGTACCAGCGGTGTTTCGAGGATTGGATCAAGCGCTGGCGTAAGTGCATTGCAGTCGATGGGGAGTACTTTGAAGATGACCATATCGATTTTGATGAATAAATTTGTATTTTCGATTTTATGAATAAAGTCCTAAAACTTTTTGATCAAGGTACATAGTATGTTTGCTTAGAAATAATATATAAAAAATGACTTGAAATAAAAAGTTTTTATGAATAAAACATTACATACATGAAAAATAAGTGAGTTAAATATTAAAATAATATCGTAAAAAAATATTGCAAAATTTAGTTTACAAATTTCAGATGATAATTCATATGAATAAACCATGAAATGATTTTGTTCACATAAATAGTCTAATAATACTAATATTCCATGAAAATATCACTAGAACATGATTTTAAGATAAAACAAGAGAGCGATAAAGTTGTTTTTTCCTCGGACACTTAGAGGTCATCATCGCCGATCCCTTCAAAAGCATCGTTTTCCACGCAGTCCCTGCCCGACTTGAATGAGACACTCGCAAATTTTTCAGAGAGACGACGAAAAGAAAAAGTTTCTTTGGGTGTCGTTACTGAACTTGAATCACCATTCTGCAAAAAGAGAATCAGCACATACTATACATATACATGGTTTTCTAAGACTTAATGATACATTTGAGTAGTTGTAATTCAAATTTAGCTAATCCATTTTGGATAAAAAATTACATTTATAAAAAACGCAGTTATAAAAAAAAATTTCTTCTCATTATTATAAAAAAATATATGATTTTGAAAATTTATGTTTGAATTTCTAATAAATTGAAAAAAAAAACAAAAACTACTGCTGGTTTTATTAAGTTTTTCTTTTGAATCTTTTTTATTCTATTTTAACATTAATTTTATGTTAAGTGAAAATACAAGAAAATGGCATAAATTAAATTTTAATGACTAATGATGCTAAAGATTGTGGCCATATTGAAAGTATAACAAATTCTATATATTTATGTGATTATTCCTCTTTAATTTGTACGTGTAATGTTATTTATATACTCGGAGTAGGGGTGATTAGAGCAAGGTGAACACAAGCATGCAGAGATGGTTTCTTGAACAAAAGTAACATTGAATGTAATTGTGAAGCTATACAGGACTCACAATACACGCTAACTTGTTTGTTATATCACAATACACGCTAACACATCGATCAATAAGCTCCTGGACTAATTACTAAAACAACTTTGGTTTGCCAAAATTCTTCTTTATTCATCAACATGGAGACTATGTTCAAGAGCGATACATTCATTCCAACGCTTTCCTAACTTTTCTGTGACTGCCGCGTAGAACGATTTATCTTTGGTTTCAAAATAGGCGTTAGTTTCGGCAATCAATTCTTCATTGGAGCCATATCTCTTTCCCTGGAGAATCTTTTTGAGGTCTGCGAATAGCCAATAGTTGCTGGAGGCTAAATCTGGAGAATACGGTGGGTGTGGAAGCAATTCGAAGTTCAACTCATGCAATTTGGTCATCAATACCATCGACTTGTGACACGGTGCATTGTCCTGATGAAAGAGAACTTTTTTCTTCTTCATATGAGGGCGTTTTTTGCTATTTCTGCCTTCAAACGCTCCAATAATGCTATGTAATATTCGCTATTGATGGTTTTTCCCTTTTCACGGTGATCGATGAATATTATACCATGCGCATCCCAAAATACGGAGGCCATAACCTTTCCGGCCGACTGTTGAGTTTTTGGTCGCTTCGGACGACTTTCACCGGCTGCTCTCCACTCAGCTGGCTGCAGATTTGATTTCGGAGTATAGTGGTGGATCCAAGTTTCATCCATTGTCACATACCGACGCAAAAACTCCTGTTTATTTCGCGTAAACAGTGCCAAACAGCGCTCTGAATCATCGATGCGTTGTTGTTTCTGTTCCATTGTGAGCAAACGCGGCACCCATTTCGAAAAAAGCTTTTTTATGACCAAATGTTCATGCAAAATACTGTAAACACTACCAAATGATATCTTCAGGATCTCAGCTATCTCACGCAACTTTACTTTGCGATTTTTCATCACGATTTTGAGTTTTTTTTTAATGTTTTCTGGTGTAACAGCCTCATTTGGACAACCAGAGCGATTAGCATCATTTGTGTCTGTACGACCGCGTTTGAAATCAGCATACCACCGACAAATGGTTGTTTTCGACGGAGCAGAGCCCGGATAACACTTTTCAAGCCATCGCTGAGTTTGAACGGTATTTTTTCCCATTAAAAAGCAATGTTTTATCAACACACGAAATTCGGGTTTTTCCATTGTTTTGAAAATAGCAAAAGTAGCGTCACTAAAACCACTGTAACTCAATGACACAATGTCGAAATGTCATGAAAGTTTGACACGTAACTTTTAAAGGTTGGTACTAACTGAGAATGGTATGGATTTGTTATTAGAGGCGCCATCTGTTGGTTAGTCCCGGGACTTATTGATCGATGTGTTACATCAGAACTACTTGATATAGGCAAGACCTGATTGCTGTAAATTATAGGGTGATCTCTGTTGCCTCCTACTGGAAACACTTGGCATAGTTAACAATTGATAGTCTGAACATGGAATTAATTAATTATGTCATTTATATAAAATATGTCAAAGCTGGAAAAAATATAGAAGACCAGAACCATCACCATCACGACGAAAATGTGCCGAGTTAAGTCTCTCGTCTTTGAAATATTTATATATGGTGTGGAGACTTGGACTCTGAGAGAATAGGTACATTTGAAATGTGGTGCTGGAGGATGTTATGAATTCCATGGACTGCAAGGTGAACTAACACCTCCATTTTCGAAGAACTGAGAATTATTATCTATCTTATACTCTTTTTCCTTCAGGAATACAAGGATGCCAAAAAATGCCTCGATCCAGTTTTGTTCGTAGTCTGGCATTCTACCTCTTTCCGAATTAATGCAAGACTGTGAATTTCTTTAGCATAACACCACACCGGTGGATGATATAAAATGGGCATCCAATTCGTCAATTCTCTAGTGGGGGATAAAACAGTAAATTTTTATCCAGCTACCAGGTGGCATTCTTAATAATTAGCCCAACCGCCCTCAGCACCACATTATTGTGATAGTTATAGGCTGCTGCATCTGAAGACCTGCATATACATTTTATTTTAAATTTATACCGATAATGAAATCTTACCCCTGAGCTTAGTGTATCCGTAGAAGAAGAAGGGGTGATGATTTGGCTCGAGCCATCTCTCCTGAGATATGTGAGACTATTTCTTTTGCATGTCCCTCTAAAGATAGTGCTCCGTTGACCGTTTCCAAGTAGACCTCCGTAATTTTTTTGTCTCATAAGTTCATCCACAATGGACTAGAAATATTAAAACAATATCAATATAATAACTTGTTTTACATCTATATATATGTAATAGGTTAGTCAAAAAGTTTTGAAAGCGACATCTATGGAGCAGTAGAAAACCAAAATTTCTACGCCATTTTAATATTTCATCTTTCATAAGAACGTACTCAAAATTTCATTTCGATCTGTCAATTCATTCTTTGTTTACAAGCCATTTGAAGTTGACGTGTCAGTGTATTTTTTAACAATGGAAAAATCCGAATATCGTGCATTGATTAAATTCTTTGTTTTGGAAGGTTTATCGGCTACTGAGATCGATGCAAAGATGGTGAAAGTATTAAAGAAGTCTTCTCCTTCATTTCCAACCGTTCACCGATGGGTTTTGGAGTTTAAGCGTGGTCGTACAAGCGTTGAAGACGATCCACGCTCAGGACGTCCAAAAAGTGCATCAACACCAGAAATCATAGCGAAAATACAGGATATGGTTTTGGAAGATCATCGATCGACTGTGGATGTGATAGCTGACACCATAGGCATCTCACATGGAACAACATGGCATATTTTGGCTGAAGTTTTGGGTTTCAAAAAACTGTGTGCACAATGAGTGCCGCATTTGCTAACAATGCAACAAAAACACGTTCGAATGCGACTTTCTGAGCAACATTTGGAGCAATTTCGAAAGCATAAAAAGGATTTTCTGCGTCGATTCATCACTATGGATGAGACTTGGGTCTACCACCATGATCCTGAATCAAAACAAGAGGCTAAGGAGTGGTGTGAACCAGGCACTTTGGCTCCGAAGCGAGTTCGTGTCCAGAAATCGGCCAAGAAGGTGTTAGCGTCAGTTTTTTGGGATGCAAAAGGAATTTTATTGATAGATTATCTCCAAACTGGTAAGACAATCAACTCTGATTATTATTGTGACCTTTTGGACCAGTTGGATGAAAAAATTTGTGAAAAAAGACCCGGTTTGCAGAAGAAAAAAATCATTTTTCATCAAGACAATGCACCTGCTCACACAGCTCAAAAAACCATCGCGAAAATCAGTGAATTGGGGTACGAATTGTTGCAGCATCCACCCTATTCGCCAGATTTAGCTCCCTCTGACTTCTGGCTGTTCTCACACCTCAAAAAATTCCTTCGTGGAAAGCATTTTTCATCAAACGAAGAGGTTATAGCCGTCGTAGAGGAGTATTTTGTAGGCCTTCCAGAAAGTCACTTCCGTGATGGGACAACAAAGTTGGAAGATCGTTGGACCAAGTGTATTGATCTTATGGGAGACTATACTGAGCAATAAAAGTGATTTCCCCCCAAAAAAAAAAGTATTTTCATTTCCGCTTTCAAAACTTTTTGACTAACCTAGTAGATTGCTGTAAGCTAATGGCATGGTAGATCAAATAGGGTATTTGTATCTCACAGGTAAATAGTTTTTAATACATAATAAATGTGAAATAGCTTGAGTTTGTTTCGAATATCATAATTTTTTTTTTCAAATACTTTTATCCATTTAAAAAATTATTTTTAACATTGTATAAAACTAAAAAGTTTTGCTAATGCACTGTGATTGATTGATTTGTGACATAATTATACATTATACTTCATGTTACTGTCTCGTCGGTAAACAGTACAATAATGTCGTGTAAATGTTTTGTTATAATATTTTGGATCCATTTGTTCTAAATTATTTATAAAATTATAAATCTATACATCAGTCTATAAAACCACTCATCATTACAGATATTGAAGTCCAATTGGATAATTCGTCTAAAATTGATGACTTCCATGACCTGGTTGGTAGAACACTTCATTTTCAACTAGCGGGTTTCACTTTTGATTTCAGATAAAATCCAAAAAAGGGTCCTTGACTATGTTTTCACATGAGGTCTTGAATCTTATTTCTGATTGGTTAAAAGCGATTCTGGTTTCAAAAGTTTGCTAAGTTGCACTGTGTACAATTAAAGTGTTTATTCACATTTTTTTAGAAATAACATGAAGTGTTTGTAGTTACAATACGTTAGTTTACATAGTTTTAAGTGTGTTACATGCTAGATAACATGGTTTTAAGTATTTACGGAGCTGACTAAATAATGAGCTCTCGACAGAAACTTGCTGAATATTTGACATAATGTTACATAATTTTTGACATTACTAATTTGACATTACAATGTTACATAATTTTTGACATGACATTACTAAATATTTGACATAATGTTACTCAGACATTCCAAAATTATTGTCAAGGCCTTCATAAGAATCTCATAATGTTAATAAAACATTGTGTTTGCTCGCAACCTTGGGACAATAATTGTATGGAATAATAATAAACACATTCCATAAATTTATTTCATGAACATACTACTGGAATAAACTTCATGAATATACTACTGGAGTAAACTTCATGAATATATACTACTGGAATAAACTTCATGAATATACATACTACTGGAATAAACTAATCTTGTTTATATGGTACCTCTTTAAATTGGGTTACTTCCTTTTTTCCTTTGTACTCAAACCGAACAGTACAAAAAACTGCTAATATGATAGTCCATAACAGCATTTTAGTACTAACTTTAAACTATGGGAGTGAAACATGAACGTAGAAAAAGACTGAAAGGAGCCAAATAAATACTATTGAGCCATGCAACAAGAATACACAGAGGGGCGATGTATGACAGAATATAGAATCAAGTAACTAAGGATGAATGTGAATTTAAAACTGATGTATTCAGTAAGATGAAAAAGAGCACTTAGAGATGCTTTGGGCATATAGAAAGACTGAAACGAATATACAGTTCAAATGCGAGTAGAAGGTGCAGTTAAAGGAGACCAAGGAAAGTATGGTATGACCAAGTGAATGATATTTTCAACGCAATAAATATACTAGGTAAGTCCAGAAAGTAAGTGTACTGAATTTTTGTAGGTTACAATTTTTTTTATTTAAACAAAGGAATTTCGTGGTTACCGTAGTACATATGTAAGCTATTTTTCGACATAGTCACCATTTCTCTCAATGCAGGTGGTGAAGCGGGGTATCAACTTTTTGATGCCTTCCTCGAAGTAGTTTCCCGCCAACCCCTCCGTCCACCTCCTCCTTTACCTCCTCGTTGGTTGAAAACCTTTTTCCACCCATGTGCAGCTTCAGGGAGGTAAAGAGATAGTAATCTGAAGGTGCTAGGTCAGGGGAATGCGCGGGATGATTCAGGACATCCCATTTAAACGAGGCGAGCAGTTTCTTCGTGGCGTTGGCCGTGTGTGGTCTGGCATTGTCGTGCAGCAGGCAGATTCCCTTTGTCAGCATGCCTCTCCTCTTGTTCTGAATCGCCCTCTGCAATTTTTTTAGGGTCTCACAGTATCTTGCAGAGTTGATGGTCTCCCCTCGAGGCATATATTCAATTAAAATTATGCCTTGACAGTCCCAAAACAATTTCGTCAATTTCGTCAGTCACAATTGAAGGTCTTCCGCTCCTCTGATCATCATGCACAGACGTACGACCGTTTTTAAACTCGCGACACCACTTGTACACACTCGTACGATTCATAGCTTTATCACCATATGCAGTTTTCACCTCATTATAAACCTCAACCGGAGGTTTTCCCTTCCAAACGAGATAACGGATGACGCCCCGTATTTCGCACTTGGCGGGAGATTGGATTGACATTTTTCACGAAACGTGTTGTCACGTCGACACTTCTCAACGTACTGACCTCGAACCGGTCTCGTTGCGGAGGGGAAGGGTCAGGTTACACGGAAGTGTAGCCAACATGTCGAAAAATAAAATCCATCCGGTCGTGAGAGCCTCAGTACACTTACTTTCTGGATACGCCTCGTATAAAGTCAGAGAAGCTGTGTGGATGTAGAGGAGGCGAAAAATGTGTGTTGCGATAGAAAAGTCTGGCATTTAGGTGCTATTCAATACTTATAATGCACCTCTTTCAGTCATTTAATAAGGTTGTAGGATACCTACGTCCCTAAATAAATAATTGTCAAACATAATTTGTTGTCAAAATAAATTGTAAACATACAGGGTCAACGACCGATGAATCAACCTCTGAACAATCTACAATTGTCACATACTAAACGTCAATGTGTACTCACAAATAGTATTTACGCTTTGTCTCGCCGTCTCGGCAAATAAATATCCTACCCGTTATACTAGGGCACGCGCAGGAGTGAGACAAAGTATATATCGCGGGCGCATTCACTCACAACTATAAAAATACCTACTTGTACACAAATAAAGATTATTATTAACTCGACCGTTCATTGACTATTCACTTTCACTTTTATCCGCATTCCTGAGTTTTGTATTTATTTTAAATACAAGACATATCAAAATCATCACGACGTATCAAGATAAGCATTTCGCTACAAGGTTAATAAAAAATGTGAAAAACTATTAATTACAACACTTATAAATTAGGTTTGAATGTACAAAAATTATATGGGGTTGTATGCATAAATATGGCTGCTCAATTTCGTCAGTTGTTTTCACTAGCTAAAAGTGAACACAATTCAATGTTTATTTGATAATTTGTCTATTTGATGATGCATATTTATTTTGCCAAGTTATTTATAATATGAAGAATTGATAATGAATGTTCTAAGTCATGGTGATAGAAAAGTGTGAAAGGAAATATAAATACGATATATGAGTGAGCAATGATAGACTAGATCAGTGTTTCCCAACATTTTTTGTGCTATGCCCCACCTAAGCCTTTCTAAAATTCTTATGCCCCCCCCCCTACATAACGGTGACGCAACAAAGCGATCAAAATACGACTAAACTCTGAACGAGTCAATTTTCGAATTGCCCCCCTTAAAAATCAAATTGACCCCCTGTGGGGCGTGGGCCCCACGTTGGGAAACACTGGACTAGAGCATGTTAAATAATTCTGCTATTTGGACCGTATTTTTTACAAATGATGGAAAAGTTATGAGGGATATTGAATGGAGTGAAAGGATAGGAAACAAAGTCAATGGGGCACTAAAACATATATACTCGAACAGAACAGTATCCGAATCCATTAAGATGATGGTTCACAGTGGTAATTTAGTACAAAATTTAATGTGTATAAGTGAAACATGGACATAGAAAAAGACATAATTTTTAACAAAATTTTGAAAAAAAATTCTACACCATAAAATTAGAATATTATAGAACAGATAAACCGATAAAACCATTTTCAAACTGTGATCAATACTTAAATTTTTAAGCTAATATACAACTATTTTATACAGTCCCATATTCTAAGTTCACAGCGAAGATTTTTTTCACATTTTGATTAAAAATCATAGTCAAAAAATTTAATATTAATTAAGTGAAAAATAAATATAGCTTACTTGAAGGCATACACTCATGAACATGCCTCTTTCACTGAGTATCGTCACCCATTGTAATTTGTCTTTATTCATCAGGTATTCAAAGGACAATTCTAACTGCGGTGGATCGGCATTCAAATGTTCTGATTCATTTTCAGAGTGACCATTTTGAGTGTGTTGTGAATCTTCATTCTGAAAATTAAAATGTATTTATAATTAAGTGCACTAATTAGAATAAGGAATACTAAAAAAATACTAATAAGTTACTATTGAATTGTAAGCACGGATTGTTACCATAAACTAATCCATGACAATTCTCAATAGAATACATTATAAAAGATTTATTACTATCCATTTTTTTTAATTTGGCTTACACATTGACTGCTAAATAATTTCTATTGTAATTATTGTGCAGTTAAAAAAAAACAAGTATAATTCATTGTCATATAACCCTTACGAACATTATCAGTACCGTAAGGCCATTTTTTTTTTTTTTTTTTTTTTTATTAAACAAGTAAATTATTATACAAACATTTGTCAAGGCTATACCTATATACAAATTTATTACTTAACTAATCTTAATTATATGTTATAATTTATGAACTTATTTAATCTTATTTTCCTACATATCATTTTATTTTATTTATTCAATCTTAATATATGAGATCTTAGAAATAATTAACACCTACATACTACTTATAACTAGATAACAATTCTTACACTAATTATTCAGCAAAAACAAGTCCACTCGTTCAGGCTACTTGTATTCCATCACATTCACTCAGACCTTGGTCGTCCCAGCTAATACTGTAGGTGGACTAGTCAGGCAACAGATAATGCTTCGGGAGCCTGTGCTTATAACGGAAGGGTAGGTCGGATTTACTCTCGTAAGCCCCCAGGGCAGCGACTAAGGGATTTCTGTGATTTTGTTGGCTTTTATAGAACTTCACGGTCCAAGCGAGAATGTGGTGTTGTAGGGTTTCTTCTCGCTGTTCAGCGTGAAGTCGGGTAAGATTTGTTCTGGGATGGGTGTTAAAAGATATCTTGAATGCCTTGTTCTGCACTCTCTGGAGTTTCAGGTGATCCGTGTTGCTCACACTACCCCAAACGGGTGCAGCATAGGTCAAGATAGGACGAATAAGGGTTTTATAGAGGAGGAGCTTATTTTTGGGTGAAAGGAAGCTGCGTCGATGAAATATCGAACTGATAGCCCCTATGCCCTTGTGACCCTTCTGTCTCATGGTATTCAAATGGGTTTTCCACGTCAGTCGCCGGTCAAGGTGCAGGCCGAGGTATTTAACCACGTTCTGCCACTCAACCAGGCAACCACCGATAAATAAGGGCATCGACGGCACTCTTTCCTTGATTTTTCGGGAGAACATGATGGCCTCAGTTTTGGCGTCATTGATTTTGAGCCTCCAGTCCTGGTAGTATTTCTCAAGGATCTCAAGAGCAATCTGAAGACGGCGACCAGCTCGATCCACCTTGAGTGACGATGCGTAGCATGCCTGAGGCTAGCAATCGGCCTCACTCCCAATGTGAAGTAGACTGGGAGGTGGTCTGACGAGAGAGCTTCTAGAGCAGTCAAGCCAGAGATGTTAGGGTAGTTTTTGACTACGGCAATGTCCAGTGTAGAAGGGCTACGGGGGTTGGTGAAACAGGTATGTTGATTTGGATAGAGTATTTGACAGTTGTGGTTTTCCATATAATTGTACAGCGTCGTTCCGTTCGGGTTAGCTCTCAAGCAGTTCCAGTAACAGTGCTTGGCATTGAAGTCCCCGGCCATGATGACCTTGGGCCCCAAGGCCAGCACTGCCTCGATGTCCTTTTCCAGAAGTGAACGATAGCCGGTACAATATGCTGCCACAATTGTGACTGTCTCCCTGTCAACCTTGAGGCTGATGGCAGTAGCCTCCAAGTTTGTCAGGGCGGGCGTGAGGAGTTGGGTATGATGGATAGTGTCTTGGATGAGGATCGCGGTGCCTCCACCTCTACCGGAAACGCGATCCGATCTATAGATGGTGAAGCCACCGGTGCCTCTCACACGAGATACAGGTTTTAACCAAGTTTCCGTTATAAGCACAATATCTATACCTGAATTGTTCACCAACAGCATCAGCTCCTCGATCTTCTGCTGCATGCTGTAAGCATTCTAGCAGAGCACTTTCATTCCAGAGAAACTCGTCATCACGCTTATCCTACGAGCTGCTCAATGATCTCGAGGTAGATCATAGTCTTCTCGAGCTTAGTGGTGCAAGAAGCGAGCCTGCTCCGGGCTCCGATGACAAGGCGCATGATGGCGAGTAACTCGCTCTCTCCGTTTGTGAACGTGTTTATCGGGGGCGGGGGCAGGGGCTGAGCACGAGGAGGGTTTGAGTAGAAAGGGGGGCTATAGGAGAGGCTGGTAGGTGAGGTGGTGAGGCTGGAGTACCGCTGGCTACCTGGCTCCACGAGCGATGGTCCATCCGGGGAGCCGGTACGCTGCGTCTTTTATGTAGGCTGGATATGTATTGTTGGCGGCGGGGGCAACCACCATAGTTGGCCGGATGAGCACCCTCGCAGTTACAGCAGGCCGCAGGGGTGTCCCGCTCTTTCTTGGGGCAGTCGGTAGTGGCATGCGCCATCAGGCACTTCACGCATCGGACTGTGTGGTTACAGTTCGCCGATGCGTGGCCAAAGTTTTGACAGCGGTAGCACTGGGTGCCTACCCTGCCACCGTTCTTGTATTTCTCCAGGCGGACGCGACAGTAGTTAATCACTGTCACTTCCGTCCGAAGAGCCTCAATGTTTGTGGCATTTGGGAAGAGTACCGTATAGAGCGGGGCACCCTTGGTCTTCATCCTGAAAACCCGGAGAGGCTTGTACCCTTGGGCGGCCAGATCAGCCGCGATGTCCTCTACCGGGAGCTCTGGGAGGCCCCTGATGACGGATCGCTTGCTGCGCTCCACCTCCGCGGTGAACGTGTGGAAGGGTGCCTGGGTCTCTCTCAGGCCAGCCACGAGAGTTTTGTGGTCCTCCAACGTTGAGCAGTTGACAGCTGCACGGTCTCTGCCTCTGTAGGAGAGCGTGATGCCCGCCTTTGTAAAAGATTTGGCCAGATTTATTATCTGGCCATGTGTTTTGTCCCCATAGGTAATAATTACCGGTGGGATCTTCGAGGTAATCCTCTTTACTGGCGCTCGGAAGCCAGGTGTTCCAGGGGCGTCTCCGACCTCCGGAAGTGCCTCGAATCGGTTTTGGTTCGGTAGCGGTTGAGCCGGGACTGGAGTTGATTGTTTAACTCCATTGCGTGGAGTGATCCACGCACTGGAGTTGCTGGTGCTGGTGTTTGCAGCTACACCAGGATAGGAGAGGGCGGAATTCTTCCTCATGGGGGTGGCTCGTGACTTGGCGTCCATGATGCGGCTCGAGTTTGTTCCCGAGGATTTCGGGACTTTTGTTCTTAGAACCACCATGTGTGTTAACAGTTAAAAGTTAAGCACTAAAATTAACATTTCAAACGACATTTTAAATAATATAATAGAAAGAGTACTCGTAAATAATTTCAGAACGGAATTTTAAATAATATAATAGAAAAAGTACTCGTAATTAGAATTAACGTTATACAATAAAATGAGATAGGGCGGTAACGTACTGGTGTATGGACCTCGGCAACATGTGTTGAAGGGACAATATATACGAGAGCGACAGGGTCCGGATACGAGTCGGCACGGTCAATTCCCAGAAATTTGGGCACTATCCTGACTGGCCCAAAAACTTCACTTCACAACGAGAATATATCGGCTTCAATTTAGGAGCGGAGACTAAGGAAACACGTGTGTCTTGTATGACATGACGAGACGAACGTAAGGCCATTCTGGGCTCACTTGTTTTTTAATTCACCCAAAGAAATTGGAAATAGAATGACAAAAGGCATTTTGAGCAACGGCAAATGTTTACATGAATGCTTAAAGGCGTTATCAGCATTGAACGTGTTAACAGACAAAGATATTTATTTATTTAGAACTTCGTTGCATAAAATAATAATCTGGTAGGCTTATTGCCAGGTGCCAATGTCTTTCAACCAACCAGACAAAAGCAAATAAAGGACGTTACATGGGTGCAAAAATTATTTAAATTATTATTAATTTGAACTAAATTCATGAACAATATAAATAAACAACACCAATAAAAATGAGATATTTTCAATCAAAGTAAAAAGGAAGGGATGGTGGAGAGGAAAGAAAAATTAGGAATAAAATAGGTACTGACATTAAATTAAGAGTTTTTAAAACATGCCAATGACAATAGGGACTAATCATAGTTTTAAAGATAGTAAAGTTCAAGTATTCCATACACATACGTCACAAAGATTATATAAAACAATGAATTTAGAAACATTAGAGATACACAGAGTCATAAGCAAAAATTAAAAAGGAATAAATATATTAAGAATGCAAAAGATTTCACATCTCAACATTTTTCTTTTATCTCAAAGATTATTGTCAAATTCATAATTTTTTTATATAAAATAATTTAATTAATTGATTAAAATGGAAATCTTTGCATCCATAGACCACACACTTCCGATGTGGGTAGTTTATAGTAACATGACACCAGTCTGACCTAAGCATTGGTCTCATAACAAACCGGGATCATTTCGTCTGAAGAGAGCCTCCATATAGGAGGTAGAAACACGTGTAGCGGGGATTAATGTAATCAGTAGAATAAAAAAAGTAATTTATTATTAAATATACTGAAAGAAATATCCTTACCCCTCTGAGTGTAGTTATCCTCCAGCAGCGCATTCTTGTGACTTTAAAGCACGCTTCTCTGTGATCCTGAGTAAGCAACATCAATCCTTGAGAGCCCAGGATAACTCGCGCCATCCCACCTGAGGTAGTTCCCCACTCTGCTCTTCCTTCCCCGGCGTACACACAGCCATAATGTCGCTGACTGCGAGCTAATTCCATATACTGGAATAGAAAAGCCAGGAATGTAAACATCGCAAGAATTTCCACTGGCTAAGAATGTCTACTTAACAGTTGGAGAAGCTGGCAGACCAAGAATAAAATGGGAGGATAGTAAATTGAAAAATAAATTAAGAAACCGGTATTGTTTAATGAAGGGCCTAGATATAAATTGGTGGAAACAAATTTTGAAGTAAGCAGAACCGCAATTGATTTGTCAATATTTTAGAGAGCTATTTTTTTAGATAAATAATAATATTCTGAAAATAAATATATTGCTTATGATAAACCAATACCTTGTCCTATATCACAACTAAGATGAAAATTGGTAGATTGAATATTAGACTTCATAACTATAAAATAAACAACTATTGAATTGTTTATTGAAACACAAAAATATATAAGATAATACCTACTTATTTTTCTGCTTATAGCAATATTTTTCAATACTGTTGTAACCGTTGATATAGGTATTGTTAAAACTTATATAATCAACGCTATGTGGGATACAAGTAGTGATGTCCCCCTATGGGTTCACATTGGTTTGGGCAAACTGGTTGATAAAATTAGCAATCTCACGTCAGAACGGTTGATATATTTTTAGATATTATGGTAAGAAAAAATTTACTATCAATTTATATTTCCTGGTGATAATTTATAATTATTATTTTTAAAATTATTCCAACAAGAATGATAATGATAGGCTATCCCTTGTGATTGAGTATGATTGTCAGCCATCCTGCAGATGAAAGATATCTTTGAGTGTATTGGTTTATTGTGAACAAGTTGTTGCACTTCAGCAAGCACACAGTATCATAGATCTAATCTAAAATTTTGATGGAGATAAGGAGATCAAAGTTTTAAGACGATTGATTAGTAAGTTTGATCTGCTGCATCCAGAGTTTTTTTTATAGTTTTATTTTTGTGTTGCCTAACAGAGCTATAAGAATTTATGATAAGCAACAGAAAAAAACCAGTCTGGAAGTGAATCTGCCAGGAAACGAACCTGTTTGCATAGCGTGAATGTTAACAGTTAAACCACAGCAGTAATTATTAACACATTGACTGCTTAGTAATTTCTTTTATAATTACTGTGCTGTTAAAAAATTTAAAAATAGCAAGTAGAATTTACAGCACTGTTTATTCCACTTTATGTAACGGTATAACCCTACCGGTTTCAAGGTTTTCACCTCATCATCAGGGGATCACAAACAAGACCGTGTAATTTGTTTTATCAAACACCGTTTATTCCACTTTATTTACAGTATAACCCTACCGGTTTCAAGTTTTCAACTCATCATCAGGAGAGCACAAACAAGACTCCAAGTTTATATGAATGTCTGTCTATAGGCCTTTTCAGTACTGAACGTGTTAAGTAACGTGCAGAGCCCAAGTTTTATGTGTATCATTTAGCATAGACCTATGCATCAGTCAATCGGTACTTGGTATGTACTTTTGTACTGTGATTTTAAACCTAGTGTAATTTGAGCATGTTTGCTTTATGAATTTAAAGTTGGTTCAAAAGCTGCAGAAGCATGTCGTAAGATATGTACGGCACTTGGACAAGAAAGTTCATATTTTCACGATGTTGAAATATATATTTTTACATATTACTTCTTTAAAATATCTATGTTTTTGAGATATTTTTACCTAGTTTGCAGGTGTAGCTACATACATAACAACATTTTAATGAAAATAAATAATTGAGAGCTAAAAGGAAAAAAATAAAAAAAATTGTTTGTACTAATAATCTGTATTAACGAACCAGTTGATATTTTTTTGAGGGGGACATGACTGGATACAAACGTAGGCGTGATATACTATTCATAATACCTTTATATCTTTTTAGTAACATTTTTTTAGGCTAATTCATATTTCTATGTGATTACAAATGTTATTCATTTAAATAATACAATATACATCTGAATCCAATTAGTTTAACAGTGGATGTAATATATTATTCAGAAATTTTCCTAATAATTACAAAGTGTGACTGGAAATTTTCCAATGAAATTATACAAAATGAGATAACACCACCCACTACCAAATAAGGAAATATCTAGGTTTAATAGAAAATTATTACGAAAATTTGCAATTGTGTCATTATCACTCGGTCCTGATAAGAATGCGAACACACAATATGAAATATACTGTTAGAAAATATGTGCATGAATTATTCAGTGCCGATAAACTGCAGTGTAGTATGGCCAGCGCTTCAATTATATGTTATAAACGGGATAAAATAAATAACAAATACATATTCCATATCTACTTAAACAAACAGTAAACATTAATCTAAACCAGGGATTCTAAACCTAATTGTGGTCACGGGCGCATTTGAGATTTAAGAAAATAGTGCCGGCGAAAGTTGGATTTCCAAAAAAAAATGCGTATTAAGCAAACATATTTCTCCTTAGTTTTGATAAAACAGTAGTCTTCTTCCCAATCGTTGAATTGATAGATTCATTGTATTTTACTTGGATTACTCATTTTAGGGTAGAATGTTTATGAGAAAAAATCAAACGCGGTAACAACACGTGATGTGGCGCAACACTGGATTTAGACTGAGCCGGATACCAGCAGATAAAATACATACCTAAACAAGTGCAGAAATTTGGCACTGGCAACCCTTGAACTCACAGAGAGTGGAATTAAAACATTTTTATAAAGTAACATAAATGTTTATATATTTACGATGTCAATAAACAATATTATTAAAAAAATATTTTTAGATTAAATTGTGTTTTTTCATTATTAAATATACTTTGAAGCGGGCACATGCAAATAGCTCCGCGGGCACTTGGTTGAGAAACTCTGATCTTAACGCCTCATTTGCTTTATCAATAACATTCCAGAATATTTTTCTACTTTGTTAGGAATTTATTAGATTTTAAATATGACAAAAATTAGTTTTGTTCGTTTTTCTATTCTTTACATGATTCCAAAGATTCGAAGGGTTGTTTCGGATGTCGGTCTCTATCTTGGCTAAATACTCACGGGGCGATTGTTTTATTTGGGTTTTGAATTTGGCTCTCAGCCTCGAGTATTCTAAGTAGTCAGCCAGGTTTCTGCTTTGAAGATAATTATTATAAAGGTTATTTTTAGACTTGTATGTACGAGGCATATCCAGAAAGTAAGTGTACTGAATTTTTGTAGGTTACAATTTTTTTTATTTAAACAAAAAAATTACGTGGTTACCGTAGTACATATGTAAGCTATTTTTCGACATAGTCGCCATTCCTCTCAATGCAGGTGGTGAAGCGGGGTATCAACTTTTTGATGCCTTCCTCGAAGTAGTTTCCCGCCAACCCCTCCGTCCACTTCTCCACCTCCTCCTTTAGCTCCTCGTCGGTTGAAAACCTTTTTCCACCCATGTGCAGCTTCAGGGAGGTAAAGAGATAGTAATCTGAAGGTGCTAGGTCAGGGGAATGCGCGGGATGGTTCAGGACATCCCATTTAAACGAGGCGAGCAGTTCCTTCGTGGCGTTGGCCGTGTGTGGTCTGGCATTGTCATGCAGCAGGCAGACTCCCTTTGTCAGCATGCCTCTCCTCTTGTTCTGAATCGCCCTCCGTAATTTTTTTAGGGTCTCACAGTATCTTGCAGAGTTGATGGTCTCCCCTTGAGGCATATATTCAATTAAAATTATGCCCTGACAGTCCCAAAACACGGATGCCATGATTTTCCTGGCTGAAATTGTGGTTTTGAACTTTTTGGCGGAGGGTGAAGAGGTGTGATGTCACTGTTGAAACTGCCTTTTGGTTTCAGGCATGTAGTGTGCAACCCAAGTTTCATCTCCAGTAACGTTGGAGCGGAGAAATTCATCTCCATGGAGTTTGCAGCGCCTCAAAAACTCTTGCCTTTTTACGAAATTTCGCACTTGGCGGGAGATAGGGTTGACATTTTTCACTAAACGTGTTGTCGCGTCGACACTTCTCAACGTACAGACCTCAAACCGGTCTCGTTGCGGAGGGGAAGTGTCAGGCTACACGGAAGTGTAGCCAACATGTCGAAAATAAAATCCATCCGGTCGTGAGAGCCTCAGTACACTTACTTTCTGGATACGCCTCGTATATAAATGTGTTTGCACATGTTTATAACTGTATAAACTGCTTATTTATCATTTATTTTTTGTAATACGGTTTACATATACGAGGGTGTGGGCTGAAAAACATTGAAATTTTTGTGGCAGGACTTGCCCTCCTATTGATGGGGGTGCATCTTGATTATAAGGATGTTATGAGTCCAGACTTTTTAATAGCCTATCTCAATGCTGTTTTTCTCCATTGCCTTAACATATATGTGTAATTACAGGATATATATATAAGGTAAAGCGAAAAGAAATGTAAATTTTCATGTTGCGTCACGTTGAAACCAGTTTGTCACCGGCTACCGTTGGGTTAACACGTCGCGGTTGGTATCGTTTTGAAGCTCTATTAATATCATTTCTGTTTTGACATTCTTTTTTGGTCCATAGTACAAAAATGCAAAAGCCAGAGATTGAAGAGACACATTTGCGGTATTTTATGCTGTTTTTATTCGATAAAGGATCGAAGTCAAAAGAAGCTGCCCAGACCATCTACGATATTTATGGAGACATCTTGAATCCTCGAAAGTGTCATAGATGGTTTCAAAAGTTTAAAAGTGATAATAGGGAATTAAAGGACAAACCAAAATCAGGAAGACCTCTTAAAATCGATGATGACACTTTAAACTTATTAGTGGAGTCTGATCCGCGTAAAACCATCAAAGAATTGTTACAAGATATCGGTTGTCCATGGTCAACAGTGAAGGACCATTTGAAAAGGCTCGGGAAAAAAAATAGACAAGGAATTTGGGTGCCGCACAAACTTTCTCCACCGGCCTTGGAACAACGAATAACAATCTGTTCATCTTTACTCTCCAGATATAAAACTGATGAAGTGGGTCCTCTACACTAATCCGAGGAGAAAAAACAATGGCTTTCGACGAATCAGGTACCTGTGTCTACCCCTCGGCCGACATTGACTCTGAAAAAAGTTCTCCTTTGTGTTTGGTGGGATGTTTTGGGAGTAATTCATTATGAATTACTAAAACCTGGTCAGACTGTTACAGCAGATGTGTATTGTGCCCAATTAGAAAGATTAAAGGCAGAACTGCTTAAAACACGATCAGTTTTAGTAAACAATCAGAGACGAAATCTACAACATGATAATGCAAGACCACACGCAGCAAGGATTACGCAGGACAAAATAAGAGAGCTAGATTTATAAGTTCTGCAACATCCACCATATTCACCTGATATTGCACCTTCGGATTACCATCTTTTAAAGTCGATGGAACATTTGCTACAAGATAAAAAATTTATGAATGTCGAACAAATCCGAAATCACTAGGAGTCATATTTTACCGAAAAACCGCCAGAATTTTACGAAAAAGGTATTAAAAACTGCCTATTCTGTGGAGGAAGATCAACGATAACAACGGAAATTATTTAACGGAATAATATTGTAGTTTTTGTTTAAATAAATTTTTTATCGCATCAAAAAATATTGTCATTTCTTTCCGCTTTACCTTAAGATATTCTATCACTATCAATAAACTTATTATTTATTTAATTAATTGGGTACCAATGGGAATCAAACCCACAACCACCTGGTTTGAAAATAAGCGTCTTACCAACTAGACCACAAAGGCTGCTATGATTATAAGTTTTTTTTAATTTGATATTGAAGTACCTCTCGTTTCTGATTATTTTCTTCATATTGCCGTAATCGCTCCATGACATTAGCGGGACCTAAGATCCAATCTGCGTGAACTTCAGCAACGGTTTGGTAAAACAACAGCTCTAGTGCCACTCTATCCAGAAGGAGCTCCATGTCGTATGAGGGGTCCCAGTAACTGTAACCATTGTCATTTTATTGTTATTTCAAACAATACTAACCGTTATAACCTAAAGTGTATCTTTAAATGTTTAAAAGATGATGAGTTCATATATAAACATACACATATACCAACAAAAAAATCACAGATAACAAACAATGATGGTCTTTTTCCACAACAATACACTTATGCACTCTTTATTAATATACATATTACACGAAATTTATATAAATAAAAATGTAAATGTTCGTTAATAGAAAATCTCTAATCTCCGAAAGTTCTTCACCGTTGCTTTGAAATTTTGACAAAAGGTTGCATTCGTATACAAGCATGTTTATATACATTATTTTATATAAGGTTGTATATTATAAAGCATTTAAAACATTTCTTTCTTCTTTTTCAGTGCAATCGATCTGCTTTAGTTCATCAAAATGCCGGGGTTGCGAGCACGGCGATCGCGTTCTGCAGCTTCAGATCTGCTTCGTTCTCAACAGAATAAACGCGAAAGGCTGAGAGTGGCTGAAGGATGTCAAAAACATTGTATAACCACAAGCATTATGAAATTAAACATATTAGAAACGTGTGCTTTCTCTTTTCTTTCTTTTCCATTTAACCAGACTGAGCCACAGCAACGCGTGGCCGGGTACAGCTAGTAAAAAATAAAATAAAATAAAAAGTCACATAAAAACTGAATTTGAAGTATTATTGAAACTTTGAATATTTAATTAATTTGTTTTTCTACTGATTATATTAATCCCCGTTATATGTGTTTCTACCTCCTGTTCCGAGGCTCTCTTCAGGCGGAATGTTCAATTTGTTAAATATTCTAATAAGGAATATTAGATATTCTAATATGGAGTTCCACAAAGTGAAAGCCAAAACTTTTGATAAATTATAATTTAAACTGTTTAAAAAATAGTAAACATTGAGAAAGGTACATTTCAAGTGCGCAGTTTAGCAACAAAATGGGTTGTTACCTATTTTTGACCGTTTTATGACAGTTGCAATAAATATAAAAAATTAAATAAATAAAAAAAGTCACAAAAACTGAATTTGAAGTAGACTTAAAACTATTTAACCCAGCCTTACCGCAGAGGGGTACAGAAAGGACCCCAATCAACCTATTTTACCGATAACTCGGTAAATACTCAATAAATTCATTCTTTACTTGGTGTAATCATAAATCGAAGGATGGAAAATATATAATGCTATGGCTTTTTGCTTAAACTAATTATTTACGATAAAAATGTAAAAAAATGTGTGCCAGTGAGAAAAATATACTCTCCCAATAGGAAATAATTCATAAACAATAGATGAGATTCCGCGCATTAGCGAAAGTGTATATTCTGTATACCTCGTACAAATGCATTGAAGACATGTGTTTCAAATGTGAGAGAACGAGACAGCAAAACTCTCCCTGTTCATAAAAAAGACAAAGGAAATTTCCTTAGATGCGAGTATTCGCTCCAATGAGCTCTTACGAGTTCAATTCAATTTACGTCAAGGATATGGTTCATCCCTACATGCGAGATCCTAGCTTAACTAATAACTCGACAATTTGAGGATGGTGACCGAGTCGGCGTGTCCTCTTTCCATGTCCACGTTTTATTCCCATACATCAAAGTTGACACTAAAATACTATTGTGGTCTGTCATATTTAGATTTAGATACTGTTTGGTTCGAGTATATGTGTTTAAGTGCCTCATTGACTTTGTTTCCTATCACTACACGCTGTTCAATATCTTTCTGAACTCTTCTTTCATCTGAGAAAATACTACCCAAATAGCAGAATTCCTCAATTTGCTCCAATCTTTCATTATTCACCCATATGTCGCATTTACTTTTCCTGTCATACTTTCTATTACCATCACTTAGGATTTGCAACATTTATTTTTAGATCTTTCTCTTCACATCTCTTATACAAATTACTTATCAAACTCTACAATTTATCTTCACTCTCCACCAATACTAGCATGTTATCTACAAATAGTAATCCGCATACATTCCCATTTAACATTTGTATGCCACCAATTGCCCTCTGTAGTTCCTTCACACATTAATCTATATAAATATTGAACAACCCGAGTGACATAACGCATCCTTGCTTTACCCCTTTGGAAATATTAAACCATTTAGTCAAGGTACCATTCACTCTAATACATGCTCTAATTTCGGCATATAATGATGCAATACCACATATTCGTTTAGATTAAACATATTCCTTCAATATTTTCCATAGCTTGCCTGTTATCAAGCAGTCATGCTTTTTACAAGTTCACAAATGCACAATGCACTTTTTTTATTCTAATACAGTTCTTGGAAATGTTTCTTCCATCTTAAGTGAACCATTCCTTCTTCTAACAAAAACCCTCTCATAATTTATTATCTTTAATTCCACTTATAACACCTGTATAATTTTTCCCTCGCATTTTACTTACTTCCTTCCAAAATATTTTCATATTTCCCTCCATATTCACACTCAGCTTTCTGCCTTCTTCATCACTAAGTGACATGAAACACCATGTGCCATTTCTTGAAGAGGAGTACATTTTAACCAAACATTATCCAAGTACTAACATAGATAGATTTGTAAGTGATATACTCGTAAGCATAAAAAAGCAAATTTAATGAAAAATTTAGTCATAGTGATTCAATTTCAATTATATGAAAGAATTTGATTTCTTCACATACTATTTATTACTGTGATCTTAGGTCGAAATCTCATAAGAGTTGAATGGAATTTATCAGTTATGAGTTTGAAGTGTAATATCTTTCTAGCATTGGAAAAATATTGCATTACGTATTTCTTTATAAGCCGTTTGCATAATTTTACCAAATAACATTATTTATAGCAAACAGGGAAACTTTATACAAAAATTGATTGTCCTATGCTTACTGTCAAACTAACAAATGGTGGTCTAAGACTGTAGATTAGAAATAAAAGTGATTGATTTTTAAGATATTTAAACATACTAACCCTTTTCTTAAAACTATTTTGTGATGTGACCTAAGTGCCTTCTGTGATATGTACGGGGATTCAAAGTCTTCGAGTTTCTTCACTAAAATTATTTCATCTTGTCTGCCATCCACTTGCAGCAGGAAAAGGGCAAAGTACTTAACCAAATCGACTGGTAAGTGGATCTGTTGGCAGGCTTTTTCCAACACCTGGTCTGATCTCTCTGTTGATAGAACATTCAGCGGGATTCTACAGCCATTCATGAGATAAACATCCAGAGGAACTTCCTGCCGCAACTCACAGTGGGTCTCCTGTTGAGCCGTTAAAAGGAATCCAATGACTAGGTCAGAATTAGAAAGAACTGTGTTTTGGCCGACTGAAAAAAAATTAAAAGAACATTAATAGTTGATCTTTCTTCTTCTACAGTCGCCTTCATCATGAGGAAAATTATCCTAATTCAGTGTGCGATACAGGTATCTCTTGACAATTATCCTCAACAAGATTTTGGAGTCAGCAGTCCGGATAGCAGGAGAAATAGGGAAGTTAGTAACATCCTTCACATGAACGGTCCATTATGTTGAAGATCGGTACCTTCCTCGCTGGCGTTCTACATTTTCAGTCATCAGAAATCCCTCCAAATTATCATATTCTATGTGGATAATATGTCCAAATAATTGCAACATACATTTAAGACGGACATATCGCTACCCTAATTTTTAAATTTGCTAACTCCACTTTTGTCGAAAAATGACTTAACAAATGCATTTTGTTCTTGACATTCAAATACACATGCTATAAAAATTTGACATGTCCACAATTATTCAAAGTGCCTTAAAAAACGCCTCAAGAAAAATTGATAACTCCAATGCTACCAATTCCAACACTGCAAAATGTGTAACTCAACCATTTTGTATGTGAATCCATTAGAATCAAGTAGCATTGTGGTAGCGGTCAAAATATTTAATTTAAAAGGTGAGTTTGGCTACGCTATTTTGAAAAAAAAGCATTATTTCCTATGAATATAAGTATAAGCACTATTTTGTTAAGATAATTTGAAGTTTTTTCCCCTTGTTTATGACTCAATATCTCATTTTATTCAACTAAGGGAGTTAGCAATTTTTCAACACATGTAAAACATCCTGTTGCATTATGACTCAGCAGGAGTCATCAACTTTGCATTTTAATTATTACTGGGTGGGCTTAAACAAAATTGTGTTTATTTAAATTAATATGAATATTTGAAGCATTAAAATACTTTTATAAGTATTGTCTATTTTTATAGATGAATAGCAGAGGAAAAATTATGGTTGGATTAGTGACAGAAAATCGTAGGAGTAATCAAGAAAATCGTAAAAGTTATGATCATATGAGTGATGGTTTTCAAGAAAGTCCAAATTTATTCATGGTAATTGCCAATTTTAGTCGTTGATAGTGATAATGCAGAAATCACATAATATTATGTAAATACGGATACTACTCAGAAGATTTATCAAAAAGAATTATAGAAACACAACCTGACACGGTTTACAACAATATTATAATTATGGAAAGTGCTGATAATACGGATATTGTACAAAATTCAACTGAACTGATAACACAATCCGAGATGGTATTTAACACCATTGATGACATTACCAAGGTTTGCCAAGGAGTCAAAATTTCATTAGTGCCGTATTCAGATAATTCAGATTCAAATTATTATAATGAACCACTTCAACCTACTAAAAAAGTAAGAAAGAAAAGGTGTGACGTAGATAGTTCTTCTTGGTTCTCTAGTAAGAACAAGGCAAACAGAGAGAAAGGAAAAATATATTTAGGCAGAAAAAAGGAAAACAATGGATCATGTAATAATAAAATACCGAAGAATGATAAAAAACTTTAAAAAAGGTGTAAATGTCATGTTTCTGAAAAAGGTGTTTTGAAGTGTTATTCTATATCGGATAAGGACAGAATTAACATTTTAAAACAATTTTGGAACTTGAATTGGAAAGAACAATGAATTTATGTAGATGGGCTAATGAAAGTTTTACCGGTAAAAAGATCGAGGGGTAGAACAGATCCGGAAAAATCCAGTCAAGTGTCGTCTACAACATATTTTCCAAGAAAGAATGATTCTGACATACGGCTATGCAAAACGATGTTTTTGCATACATTAGATTTAAATAGGATGACAGTATTAAACTGGAAGAAGAAAAGCGGTAGTTTAGAATTACAAATGGCAATTATTGTTAAAAAATGCAACAAGAATCGATTTGTGGAAGCTTATGAAAATCTTACAAACTTTTTTAATGAGTTGCCAAAAATGGAGTCCCATTTCTGCCGAAAAAGAACTTCCAAAAATTACTTGTTGCCCGAATGGGGGTCAAAATCAGAACTTTATAATTTTTATAAAATCGAATAGTGCACAACAAGAGATATTACAAGATCTCTCTCATCTACTTCATTTCACAAACATTTTGAAAGGGCTAATTTAAGGGGTTTCCAACCTAAAAAAGATGCATGTGACAAATGTACTACTTATGAACAAAATCATCTTTCGGCCACTGAGTACGAACTACACCAACGGAAGAAAGAAGAAGCCAGAAATGAAAAAAACAAAGACAAAGAAGAACAAACTTATGTGTTCACCATGGATCTATAATAATAAGCTGTCGTTCTGGCCCCAAAATCTAATGTTTCAACATTATATTATAAAACAAAATTGTGCATACATAACCTTTGTTTTTATAATTTATATTTTTATAACTTGTTATACTCGTATATAGTGTTTGATTTGTGTGTTTTATCATCACTCTTGCATTGTTTATATCCAAATAAAATACTTAAAGTTATTTGTTTTTCAATATTAGGAGACCTCCACAGTAAAAACTAATATTAAGATGCACTCCTACAATAATTACAACAATTTTTAAATATTTACCATCGCAAAATTGCTAACTCCAATAATTATCCATAAAATCATGATGTAATAATATTTAACTTTTTTTTTACTCGGAGTGTATGTCTTGGTCGTCTTGATATTTAAGTACAAAAAAAATACTAATAAGATTTAATTTAGAATAGTTATGCAGTTTTATTGCCGCCCTGTAAAGTTTGTATTTATGGAGTTAGCAAATTTACAAATTAGGGTAGCGATATGTGTATCTATCTGACTTGCATTTGAGGTTCCTCGGATGACAAAAATTGGTACACATTATCAGGCAGGGTGTCCTCAGTATTCTTCTCTAGCAAAGGATATCTATCTACATAAAATTTTAACAAGTCCACATTTTTTATGATAACCATAAGACCTACATTCTTGCAACAAAATAAAAAAATCCTAATGAATGCAGAGAACTTAAATTATTTAGAAGACAAATATGAGTGTAAATACAAACCACAATATGTACACGAAAGTGAAATGAAAATAAGAGTCACAATTCTTTGTTCGATTTGATTGGTGTTCTATTATAAAGTCAATTTTCTTCATGAAATATTGGTGTAGCATGCTATCGTCTGAGATTGGCTTATTATTGAATAAACAGAAGGAAATAATAGTATACTCACCCAACTGGACATATTTCTCGAGCTGAGCCCTCCTCTCTTCCAGCTGTGAGTTGGTGAGCGGGAGAATTTTCTTGGGTGGGAAGTGTGGCAGCTTGAGTGCCGGGTACTGCTGGCGCAGTTGCTCGTGCAGACTGTGCAGCTGCTTGTAGCGCACTGTGCAGTGGAACACCCCGTTTATGTGAATGTTGTAGCCCTGTTCATAAGAGATTCATTAATTTATTGTTTAGTGTAAATGGTAATATATTGTACATGTATACGCGACATCTCTGACAAGATTCAAGAGAGCAGGCTGCGATGGTATGGACACGTCAGCAGAAGACCGCCAGAGTATATAGGAAACAGGGTGCAGACACTTAAAGTCCCTGGTAAGAGGTCCCAAGGAAGACCCAAGCGCGGGTGGCGCGAGGTGGTTGGGCGGGACATGAGGGACGCAGATATCGCTCCGGAAGATGCACAGGATCGGGCAAAGTGGCGGCGAATTATTGGAAGAGCAGACCCCACCACCATGTGGGAATAATAACGCTAAGGAAGAGAGAGAGGGTAATATATTGTACATTTGGCTATACAGTAATTTCAACAAAGTTTCCAGATTCTCCTCCAAGTATAGTTCCACATACGGACCATCCCATTGAATAGGTTACAGAAACTACTAGCTTTCTATGTAACAATATTCTTAAACTGAACCATCTCCAAATCTGCTGAGTTGAAGGTGCACATCAGTATATTTGTTCCAAAGTTGATGAACGTGAGTAAAATTTGGAAAAATAACTAATGAAGGAAAAACACTTTGCAGACTACAGAATAAAGTAATTAAGGATTAATGTGGATTAAAGATTGCAAATAGCAGATCAAGATGAGCACTCTGGAACAGTTTGGGCATATAAAACAAATAAGTGATGAAAAGCTGTCCAAACAAATCTAAAACGAAAAAGTGAAAGTAATAGGGAATCCAAGCAAAGTATAGATGGACCAAGAGATGAAGGATATAGTATTGCATAACCGTACAACCAGGAGGTTTAATCGCCAGAGGTCTTAAGTTAAAACTAGACAGAAACCATTTTTAAAAAAAGTTGCTAATGAAAGGGTAATCCCCCCTACAACATGTTCCGTAACCCCCTTACATGAGATTGCTGAGATATTAAAAATAACGAAAACGACCATCCATGAGCATTTTGTGAAATTCTGTATTTTGACCGTAAAATACGAAATGATTTTCTGGACAAGCCATTATGATAAGATGTACAACATACTTAAGTGATTTGTTATATTCTATTTTAATTAATGGCTAATTGGAGGATGACTAACACAAATGTTAATTGAATCAAAATAAAACACTTTTATATGAAATTTAACCTTGAACTTTAGTTTGAAATTGATAACGATATTAATATGCTGTGAAAATAACAAGGTTACTAAAAAGCTTTTATTTTAAAATATGAGTACAATCATTTTAGTTTTATTTCTTCTTCTTTCTACCATCAAAATGGAGCATTTGCTCACCAAGTGGTCCATCAATGATGAAGACTGATTTTGTATGGTTTCCAATTTTAGATAAGTATGCCTTAATAATACAGGAAGGCTCCACTTTTCAGACCTTCACTCAATCGAAGTTTCAAATATGCCAATGAATTTAATTTACGAAATTTGCTTTATTCATTTGGCATGAAATATATAAATATGCAATTTTGAAAATTCTGTTGTATTTGTCAGTCGCCATGAGCAGAGGAAAATGTTTTGAGATAAGCATTGTTTTTATGATATCCCATTTTTAATTGCTTCTGTGGGTGATTGACGGCTTGCAGCACAAAGCGAATTATAGGTACCACTAAGTGACGAATGAAACGGTTAGTTTTTTAGGTATAGTAGAAGCTTATAACCACTACAATAAGGGTGAGATGCTAGAGGTGGTTGGGTCTCATTAAAAATGCCACTTGGTCAAGAACTGTAATATTTTGCCATCTGTAAGGGACTCCACAAATCGGACGCCCATTTTAAACCATAAACAGTATAAGGATAGGATGATTTGCAATACAGGTGTGTGGAACCAATCTGGGAGTAAATGGAATGCCAGACTGTGAACAGATGTGGATGGAGGGGTTTTGAAGGATCCCTGTGTTCCTCATGGAACATATAAGGTGAGATGATGATGGTAATAGGTTGTATTAATTGATTAAACTTTTTTATTGTATTTGTAAGCTTAACACACAAAATAAATGAGAGTGTAAATATGTTTTGGGCTTTAATATACGATGGTGGATCAAATATAAACGAGACTTTTGTTTTAGAGTGCGTAATATTAAACGGAGCGCACGGCCGTCTCGAGGAGTGGGGAGAGCAGTCTGCGGGCCTTGGCAGATTCCGTCATTAGTATGGCATACGATGTCTGAGAAAGAAGTGCACCCGTCGATTGCGCAATGCATAATTTCTAGTTTCTAGCTCATGAGGACGCAAAACCGGCCAAAATCCTGCGGAGACTGACGGCACATCTCGGGCATCAAATACTGTCAAAGTTTGCCTGGGATAAGGGGTTCATGAAAGGCCGTGAAGGGATCAAAAACGACAGCCATGACTGTCGCCCACAGACAAACAGATCTTCTAGAAGGCGACTGACGTTTGAAGGCTTCCGAAATTTGTTCTGAGATAGGAATAAGTTATGGGAGCACTCAATCTATAATCACAAAGGATCTAGGATTCCGTAAAGTGTCTGCTCGATGGGTCCCATGTCAATTGACTGCAGAACAAGAGTTGGCACGTTTGCACATCTGTGAGCGACTTTTGGCGCGGTTTGCACAAGAAAGGAACGCATTTTTGAGTTGCATCATTCCCTGCATCATTACCTGCATTTAAACTTGGGAACACCACTACACGCCAGAGTCAAAACAAGCCAGCATGGAGTGGAGAAAAAAGGATAAGGCAGCCCCTGTGAAAGCCAAGACTCGGCTGTAAGCTGGTAAGGTGCTTGCGATCGTTTTTTGGGACCGGTGCAGCATTTTGTACATCGATTTTTTGCACGATCGTCGCGCCATCAATGCGGCGTACTGTTGCAAGCTTTTGAGTGAAGTTAAACTCACTTATCAATGCAAAAGACGTGATCAACCAATACGAGAAGTGATTCTTCTCCATGACAACGCGAGGCCCCATACTGCAGCTGTAACATGCGAATAATTGGAGGAAATGAGTTGGACACGACTGGAACACTCTCCCGATAGCCCTGATCTATCGCCCTGCGACTTTCCTCTCTCTGGGCCACTGAAAGAAGCTCTGGGAAGCCAACAATTCAACGACGACGATGGAGTAGAGGGGTTTGTGCGCAATTGGCTGTTAACACAACCCACTTCTTTTTACGATGACGGGATAAAAAACTACCGATTTGCTGGGAAAAATGCATTTCTAAAGCAGGAGATTATGTAGAAAAACTATATGTACTTGGTCTTTTTCTTTCTGCAAATAAAAATATTAAAACAAAAAAGTCTCATTTATATTTGATCCGCCTTTGTACATAGGAAAGTGAAAAAATAAGGTTTGTTTAGCATTTCGGTAATTTTTGCTTCCTGGTGGGGGGGTCTGGTATCTACTTATGTGCTGAGTCTTGCTATACCTTATATTTTTATGCTGATTAAGACACCACTATACTGAGATCATCGTTATTCATTGAAATTTGATATGACATGTACAACCATGGATTTTTAAAATAACTTATTAATGTAAAATAATTAGCATGCAAACTTTTACAAGAAACCACTCACCCATAATTATTAATATCCCTTTCATAATTTCTTTTACATTATTACATATTAAATATTCATCATCATGATCCTCTCGGAGTAAGCAGATAAAAACAAAAGACTTTTTAATAATCTTTATGATGCACCCTCTAACACAGTTCCTTAAATTTCTCACTCTTTAAATTTTTACTTTAAACATCTTATCTACTCTTATTGGTTTCAACATTATTTCAATAGATATCCCATGCAACATCTGCCACTCACATTCATATTTTTTTTATCAATATTTTGTCACTAGTTCAATCAATATACCCAAACCTCCGCAGAGTGTCCGTTTTCATCTCATTTAAATCAATCATTAATCTAAAGTTCACATTCATCCTTAATAACTTCATTTTATCTTATAATTTACAATATCATACTACATTACTGTGTTCTTAATCAATAGAAAATGTTATCTCATCTATTTAAAAATCTTTTCGAATGTACATTACCACCCTATATTACTGTGATTTTTATCAACAGGAAATTTTATCTTATATATTTAAAAATCTCTTCCTTTGAACATTATCACACTAATTACTGTGGTCTTTATCAATAGGACATTTTATCTTCTCTATTTAAAAATCATTCCCATTACATTATCACAATAATTACTGAATATTATCACATGACATTACTGTACTCTTTATTAATAGGAAATTTTATCTCACTTATTTAAAAATCTCTTCCGTTATGCAACATCACAATACATTATTTATGGTATTTAATAAAAAGGAGATTTTATCTTACTTACTTAAAAATCTCTTCAATTGTACATCAAAACACTAATTAGTGAGGGCTTTATCAAAAGGAAATTTTCATTTATTCAATTAACAGATACTGTAGTAATTTAAATAAACATTTATGTACAAGAAACTATTGAAATGTTATATATGGTGGAACCTCGGTTCTTGCAAGTCTCTCATCTTGAACATATTGTTTAATTCATAAATTTTCAATGACAATGCCATGTCTTGCTTCAGATTTTTTTTTAACTAAGGCTAAAACAAACCTCATTGGACAGGTTTTCAGTGAGGCAGAAAAGAGAAAGAATCCCAGAAGACAGTCACCTACCGTTTTTATGCAAGGTGACTCCCTTTCCAAACAATAACATTTCTCCTCCTCTCCACTTACCTCACCATCTTCCAATTACACCAACAGCTCAATTATAATTTACTTTCTGTGTATTTTTGGGGGTCTGGAACGGATTAATCAAATCTACACTCCACTGTCTGCAGGTGTAAAAAGGTTGAAGAACGCTGATCTAATAGACATAACAATGTCAGCTCTTTAAAACACATTGCACATCTCACACCATCCATAATTCATGTCCTGGACATAATGCTGACTGCAAGGGGTTAAACAGTTCAAATTAATTTAAGTGGAAGTCAGTTTGCATATGATAATTTTTTATAGTGTAGGCTAAACAGATATTGACCTGAAGTCTTTATATGACGTGGGCGAGTCAATGTTCAGGATCGGAATAATTAGAGCCTTCTTTCACACACTGGGAAATTTGCTAGTAGATAAAGAAAAATTTATTATATGTATTATAGTAGAAAGAATATCGCCGATAATAAAGGGGATTAATTCAATTTAAAAATTGTCATCACCAATTGCTTTTGTGGATACAGTCAATAGAACATGATGAACTTCACATGTATCTACTTGAAAAGTATAGCTTAAGAAAATTGGATCGAGGTATTACAAGAATTTCTCAGCGAGGGTTCTCGTTAGTTTTAGTGTCGAGATGTAGTGATGGTCTAATGTGAAGTTATTTGGGTTGTTCAAGGATTTTACAGCCATAGAATTGAGGAGTTTCCACTTTTCAGGTCGACAGTTTTGAAGGGTAGTAAAGAATTATTTTCTTTTTGAATTTCTACACAACTGTGTACATTTATTGCAAAGTCGTTGGAAAATCTACCAGAGTTATTCATTTGTATAATCCTTGAAGTTTTTCTTTACTCTACCACGTTTTGCAACAGTTTTTTTAAAGTCATTAGTCAGCCATGAGGTGGGCCGATGATTTAAATGCTTTTAGTGGAGCATGTTTGTCATACAGCCCCAGTTAAAACAAATTCAAAAGCTTAATTTTGCTACCCATATTATGCGATAATTCTATGACTCCCCCCCCCCAGTCTATTTCGCTCGCATCGGAAAACATGGTGTCCTAATTATTACTTCCAAAGCTTCTAAGGAATTTTCTCTCTTTTGAGAGTTTTGGAGCGTGAGTGATCAGTGAAACATATATCTACTCGTATATGAGAAGCTAGGGACATCAATTTGTCCATGAGAACGAACTCCAGAGAGGTTTGAGCTTATAATCAAATCGAGAAGGTTTTGAGAAGTTCATGTTACAAGTGTACAATTTAGAGGCGTTATTGTGATGTTCATTGATTGTATGATTCTCAAAAGTTTATCAGAATGGGTGTATTATTTTTAAAGTATGTATTGAAATCTCCCATTATCAAATATGTCATTATGTGCATTATCAAATTATTTTAGTGCATTATCAAAATAAAAAGTATTGGTTATATTTCATATCAAAACATTTGAATGTATACAAAGACATGAAGAGGGAACTCACAGTACTCTGTTTCATACGAGATAAATGCAAGGTGGGTGGTAACACTATTGATAATGCTGCATGATCATCGCAATCGGACCAATTATAGGCTCCACTAAAATATGATAAGTGTTTCTGTCATGCAAACTAATAAAATCAAAGTGAAGAACATTTTATAAATCATTTAGACAATGTAATATTGAAGTGATACAATTTAATAAAAAAATCTTTCCTTTTATATTTTTTTCTACTGCGTTGTTTATATAACAATGGAGATAGATTTGTTTATATAACAATGGAAAACCTCATAGTTTCGAACAAGCTAGTAAGGAGGAACGAAATTAATAGGCACAAATTCTCAAAAAAAAAAAGTATAAAGTGCTTTATGTTTCATTGAATGACATACAAAGAGTGTTTTGAAAATTTTGATAAGTTTGACAGTAAACCAGTTCGATATATATTGGAAATAAAGCAATTTGCAAAATGTTTCTGCTTTTACATTGTGGAATTGCTCAGTAATAATTTTAATAAGACTTACTTTGTAAAGTTTACAAATACAACGTTATTATTGACTCAAAGTTTTGAGCTCTTTGTCAAGCAAACTAAACATTAATTCTTTAAAACCAAAAGGTAACCAACCAAAATAAATAATCATATATTCCAAAATACATCAGCCTTATTATTCAATATTTCCAATGAAAATACCTCACATTATCACCTAAATCTTGTCTTAAAGAGGCAAAGTATTAAAATTAATGTTTAATGGCACAAAGAAGTAGCTCGAAACTCAATTTACGATTATAAAATTGTATTAGTAGTACTTAAAAATCAATGTTTAATGGCACAAAGAAGTAGCTCGAAACTCGATTTACGATTATAAAATTGTATTAGTAGTATTTAAAAATCAATGTTTAATGGCACAAAGAAGTAGTTTGAAACTCAATTTACGATTATAAAATTGTATTAGTAGTACTTAAAAATCAATGTTTAATGGCACAAAAAAGTAGCTTGAAACTCGATTTACGATTATAAAATTGTATTAGTAGTACTTAAAAATCAATGTTTAATGGCACAAAGAAGTAGCTCGAAACTCGATTTACGATTATAAAATTGTATAAGTAGTATTTAAAAATTAATGTTTAATGGCACAAAGAAGTAGCTTGAAACTCAATTTACGATTATAAAATTGTATTAGTAGTACTTAAAAATCAATGTTTAATGGCACAAAGAAGTAGCTCGAAACTCGATTTACGATTATAAAATTGTATAAGTAGTATTTAAAAATTAATGTTTAATGGCACGAAGAAGTAGCTCGAAACTCAATTTACGATTATAAAATTGTATTAGTAGTACTTAAAAATTAATGTTTAATGGCACAAAGAAGTAGCTCGAAACTCGATTTACAATTATAAAATTGTATTAGTAGTACTTAAAAATTTATGTTTAATGGCACAATATTACCTGGCAAATAATAATACGAAAAATAACCAATCATTTTTGTGACCAACAGTGGGATATATATTTATAAATCCGAGATATGGGTATATCAACTAGGAGACAGTTTGATAACCTCACAAGAGTCATAAATCATTGAGTGTTGACCAAAAAAACTTTTTTGTACAAAACTGTATTAAGTGACTGGTTTTAACAATCTTTATACGGGTAAATAGAGAGTAAATATTGGTGGGTTGTAAATTTAAAATTGGTAACATTATAGGAATAACTAAAAACTGTATAGTTTTAATTATTAAACCGTGCTGAAAAATAACTAATCAACTTTGAAGTCAATATAACTTTGTCATTGTTGCGAAAGTTAGATGTAAAAAAGGGGATAAGGAAGTTAAGAACCGCGTGAAAGGGAAAAATAGAGCATGGAGAGTATTTATCGAAGCAAGAACAGGAAATAGTGGCAAAGCAATGAAAACAAAGAGAGAGTAAAAAGAATGGAAGATTAAAACAAAAATATTGGTTGAAGAAAAGAAGAAACTTAGAGATGAAGAAGGCAGAAAGTTGAGTATGAATGCGGAGGGAAATATGAAAATATTTTGGAAGAAAATAAGTAAAATGCGAGGGAAAAATTATACGGGAGTTATATGTGGACTCAAAGATAATAAATAATAGAAGAGTTTTTGTCAGAAGATGAAATGGTTCACTTAAGATGGAAGGAATATTTTCAAGAACTGTACGAGAGTGGTGATAGTAGTAGAAATAATGGTGAGTCAGGGGTACAGTTGAAAATGACAGGTGTTGAAGTTGGTATGAATGTAGCGTGTAAGTTAGTGTCATTAGTTTGCTGAATGTAGTAAGTAAACTATACAGAAATATTTTGACATGAGTCAGAACAAAGACTAAAAAGAAAGTGTGGGGTGTTCAGGGTGCCTTTTTAGGATGCGTGGATCAGATTGTCTCTTTCCGTAATGTATGGCTTGTGGAATAATGTATGGCAAAAAATAAAAAGCTATATTGTACAAATATGTTTTGAGTCTTTCGCAGTTTTGTATCAGTTGGATAATATTTTTTGGAGTGCTTTGGTCTTCAGGGTTTGTTCGTAGTCAACTTTGCCATAAGCCGAACACTTTATCCAGACAGGCCACCGTTTCTCATTTGAACCAAAAATACCCAGCAAACAAATCACACCCGATTAATCATAAAGGCAATAGAAATATACTCGTATAAACATCCAAACTATATGTTATTAACAGATAAATTATTTATAGTTAAGGCATTAACATTGTGGAAGTTTAAAGACATTGTAATTTGTTATATCAAACACTGTTTATTCCGCTTTTTGTAACGGTATAACCCTACCGGTTTCAAGGCTTTTACCTCATCATCAGGGGAGCACAAACAGTCTTGTTTAGGGTAGGATTATACCGTTACAAAAATTGGAATCAACAGTGTTTGATAAAACAAATTATAATGATATTAACAGAGACGACGGGTTTCACTTCAAATCAGCATAGTACCCCATAATCAAAGTGAAGGGAGAATTCAACATTTGTGGAAGTCACGCGATCGTTCTCCCGTAGAGGAAAGGAATCATGCGCTCACCTTACTGTCGTGAACCGGAACGGACCCATACGCTCATCTAACGGTTGCGAATTGGGATGGACCCATGCGCTCACATTATATCTTTGGTCTTATGTCAAAAACTAATAATTGTTAAATTAGAGCTTGTAACAAAAAATTGACAATTTTTTCCTAAATGCTATAAGTTGAATGAATTTTAAAAATATTGTCTTGTAATTTAACCCCAAATTCATAGTCTGGCCTAAATACTAATTTTTATCCTTAACCTGTTCACCGCGTTAAAAATCAAATTCCACGAATCCTGTGCGCGGCACAATTTCAGCGTTTTTTAATTTCTAAGTTTAAACACATATTTTGTTTAGAACCACTGATATTTGATTACAACACCAAGTAAACATGACACTTAAGTAATTTTCTGATAATAAATAATAGTCATTACTCTTAAGGAGACTCATTAAATAAAGGAGATAAACTTAACACAAAATAAACAAAGGAATGCTACGATCAAATCAATGCTTCATGACACTCACCCAATCAAATGCATATAGCACTAGTAATGTTTATTTACGTAAGAGAGACTTAGTAATGTTTATTTACGTAAGAGAGACTCATCGCAGGACTCGATCCGCGCGACAGGTCGTTAATGCTGGAAATATTGAGAAACCAAAAAAATTCGGCGCTCTGTTTATTCAACAATATCTCATAAACTAATATATTATTTGACAAGGTTTTCAGAGATGTCGCTAGAATAAAGATTATTTTAAATTTTAGTTCAATTTTTATTCCGGTTTTGTGTCATTTTTTTTAAGTATTTGTGATTTGAAACTTGGATTGTCGTCAGATCACAGGCGTTTGTGCTCCCCGCGGGGAACACGTTAAAATATTGTGATTTGTATTCAAAGTTGAACCTCATAACTTTAAAGTGAGGTGATGAAACCATGTGACTCCCTTATTTAAGGAAGCTGCAACAAATTTGTACGAAATTTAACTTATACAAATTTCTATAGTAAAAACATATGCAAGATTTAGCATCTATTGCTAAGGTCAAACTATGAATTCTATTGATTAGAATTTTTAATGTTCTATTGATAAGTTTTTTTTTTATGCAGAAAAAAAAAATCATCAGGTTTTGCAGCAGATGAGTAAAAAAAAGTAATGAAACAAAGGATTCTGCACCATCAAACAATATTTTTATTATTAGTAACATCTTGTCCATTTAAATTAACAACACTATTCGTCAACACACTATTCATTGAGGATTTTGAAACAGTCATGGCTGTGTTGCTATTAGAGAGATTAATTCAATTGAAATGTAAATAATAAAGGACTCGATCCTTTCATCAAATGACGCAGCCATTATGATATCAACAGATTGCACCTATGCATGAGTACGATGATACATAAGAGCACTTCCTTTTTCAGTTCAATAATCATTTTCAATTAGAGATCCAATGGATGTTTTATATTTTTTAGCCAAATCAAAATTACTCATGAAGCCCATCAGCAAATATGAAAAAAAAATTACTATGGTCCTATGGCCTATAATTTGTATTAATGAATTAACTTTTTTCCTTACCATCATTGACCATATCTATTATTAAATTTCAGCATATGGAAAATCTCGTCTGATTTTAACATTTTTTCATTAGAAATACTGCTTTGAGTCGACAAGTTCATATTTAACAAAACCTAGTTACATACCATCACGCTATTTCTCTGTCGGGTTTGGCAGAGAGGACAGAGCGCCATACTTACATATCTCGACACATTCTTAGCATCTTTTATTTTCATACGCCTTCTCAAACAATGTCTACAATTTTTCTTACTTTCCTTCTTTCAGAATATCGTTCACTTTATCCAACCATACATTCCTTGGTCGTCCTCTCATACGCCTTCCACTCACATTTGCACCATTTTTTTTGTTAGCTTTCTTCATTAATTCATACAAAATCTAGTTACTATACAAAATTGGTTCTTTCGCATATGAATGGTTGAATCAAATAAAGCACTAAGTACCCTGGCCGCCAATATGAGGAAAAGAAGAAATTGTGGATAATAACGTCAGATTAAAGCTTTTATTGGATTTTTTAGAGAAGTCATCAGATTAGATTTAATAGAATGAGGCTCTGCAGGGACTTGGTGGTGTATTAAGGTTAGTAGCCTTGGCATATAGAACGAAACTGCATACTTAGTCTCAAATAAAAAAATTTTGGTACTTAGTGCCTATTTTACTTCAACCATTCATATATGAACAGGAATAATTAACCTTTGACTTTTGATAAATAAAGAAGTAAAATTGTTTGAGGATTAGATGTAATAAAGGAAACGATACAGTGATATTGATTTGCAGTTCAACTGTTCATAAATTTGATAACTGATATTTTGGGCATGGTTCATATATGGTATACACGTACATGTATGCATAAGAAATGATGGCTTTACTTGCCTCTTTTCATTTCAATTTACATTTGACAAATTTCTAGAGCTTTTGAGGTGAAACGTTTCACCAAACAACCCTATATATTCTTGTTTTCCTTATTATTTTATTCTTAAAGAAATAAACAATATTTGGAATTACTATAGGTATTCAGAATATATATTTTTGATTTGCAAATACAATTGAAAGCAGGTGGAAGAATGTTGGACCGAAAAATAAAAAGAACATCAACTACTTAGTGACTCCGTGGTCCTATGGTTAGCATGCTTGCTTAGCACACATATTTCATGGGTCAGATTTCATGCGAATATACCTAGTTTTTTTCGGAAGCCTTTTTTCAACTGATTTTAATGCTGTCTTAGTGTTTAGTATCTATCTAACATAATGTAATGAAAAATTACTATATAAATTTAATATTTTTTTTATATAAGAAAAACTAACAATGTTCGTATTATTAAAAAAAGATATGAAAACATGTTTACCTGTGTATTTCACAATTTTGATGAAATAAAAAATACCAGGTCTGTAAATATGAAACCATTTATTGTATGAAAATGGTAAAAAATATTTTATTCAAAGTATTTCCCATCGCAAGCTACACATTTTTTCCATCTCTCTGGCAATTTGTGGATGTCATGCCAAAAAAAATGTTGCTCTTTTGAGGCAAACCGATCATCGAGCTATTTTTATACATTTTCGTAAGAAGTGAAGCGCTGCTCAGCAAGTGCGTGTCCCATCGATGCAAATAAGTAGTAATCGGATGGAGCCAAGTCTGGTGAGTAAGCCGCATGCGAAAGTATTTGCCAACTAAACTCGTCAATCATTTCCTTGACCGGTTTTGCTGTGTGCGACGGTGCATTATCACGAAGCAAAATCACTTTGTGTTGCCTCTTGATATTCTGGTCGTTTTTCCCGCAATGCTTGGTTCAAATCCATCATCTGTTGTCGGTAGCGTTCAGTATTAACGGTTTCGCCAGGTTTTAGCAGCTCATAATAGGTAATACCCTTCTGATCCCACCAAACACAGAGCATTGTCTTCCTTCCATAGCGATTTGGCCTTGGAGTCGATGTCGCTGGTTTGCTTGGAGTTACCCATGATCTTTTACGCTTAGGAATCTTGAAATACATCTATTTTTCATCACTAGACACAATTCGATGGAGAAATTATTTTCTTAAGTACCTGGCGAGCAGCATTTCACAAATGGTTTTTCGGTTTTCCTGCTGTCTTTTTCGGTTTTCATTCAGTTCATGTGGAACCCATTTTCCCACCTTTTGGATCTTTCCCATGGCTTTCAAACGTATGGAGACGGCTTCCCATGTCACATTTAATTGATCCGCGAGTTGTTGTTGCATTTGAGCGACATCCTCATGCAACAATGCTTGCAATTCGGCGTCTTCAAACTTTCTCGGTGGTCTTCCACGTTCTTCGTTTCTCACGTCAAAATCGCCACTTTTGAATTTTTTAAACCACTCAAAGCACTATGATTTACCAAGAGCATGCTCACCGTAAGCTTCGCCAAGAATTCGATGTGATTCTGCAGCAGTTTTCTTCAAATGGTCACAGAAAATCAATGCTGTCCGGGAATCGTAGTTTTCAGGCACAAAAACAGACATGTTCAACGCTATGAAAACATATGTAGTTGTATTAAACTTGTATTGTTGTAAGTTAAAAGTCTTTGACAAATGTAAACACAAGAAAAAGGCGCCAATGACGCGGTTTGAAAGTCACTACATTTACAACTAGAGCCACCTATGAGCAAATTCCGGTTTCATATTTAATGCCTTTGGAAACTTTTTCAGAACGTCAATAGGGAATATATTATATTGGGTTTTGATTTTTTTTAAGTAAAATGAGTTTTCCAACATAGAATTTGGATTTTATGCATTAAAAATTAAAAACGAGTGGAAAAGGTTAATATAGTATGATTGGTAAGCTACACACAAATTTCAATTTAGAAGTGTTTTCGGACTCAAGTTATAGTGGCTAGAAGTAGTTTGGTTATCATCTAGGATATTTTGAAATAAAATCTTGAGATGGAACAGCTGTAAGTTACCTATACTTGACTTTAAAACTCAACATTTAAATGTTGTATTTCAAGTACAATTTTTTCATTATTGTCATGGCACCGAGATACCTTCCAGTCATTTAAATTATTATGAGCAGTTTCCACTCTTAAGAGCATCTACAACGTAGTAGAATCTTGATCAAATAACTCTAGAGAGCAGATTGATTAGTCTTACTCCAAGACACAAGTCGTTTTTAGTAGTTGCTAGTTTAAATCAGGTGAGGATATGCTTTTAATAAATTTCTAATTTAATAAAAAACATTATAAATTAAGCTATTTTATGGAAAATAAAAAAATTTAAGTACAACATACAAAAAGCAATAAAAGATTCAACAAAATTGATTCTAAGAGTATAAAGACAGGAGGGTATTTGTAAGAGGCTTAGAAAAAGGCAATGTCAAACATATTTTTTAGAAATTAATGCAGTGATGTTGGAAATATGAAAACATAAAACCAAAAACAGATTGCACAAGTATATAGCTACACTTCAGTGAATTATTAAAATCGTTGACTTATAAAGCGCTGTTTCGTATTAAATATCACCAAGATAGGAGTTATGGAATTTTCAAAAGGCTGTTTATAAGCGCCATTTTTAAAAGTAAGATGTAAAAAACCAGAAAGTCAATAATGAATTAAAAGTCTACTATCTTTCAAATTACTGGCTTTAGCAATGCTGCCTCTGATATACCAAGATTATTATCATCAAATAATGATGCATAATGAAATGTCTAGTAAGCTTGTATTGAAAATACCGAGGCCATTTTAAAAACTCTCACATACACGTATATTTATATAGTGGCTTACATTCAGAGTAGATTCACTTAATATTTACTATAAGAATACTATAAGAAAACTTTCGTTGCAATACGATAAATAAACAATATAAATACACACCATTTTTAGGAGTAATGAAGAAAACAACATAAGAATATATATTTTGATAAATAATAATAACAGGTGAAGAGGAAGAAGTTTGACGACGAATATATTAGAATGTAAAGCCATTAGTCATATTGACATGTTTATTACAACAGAATTAAAAATAGAAACGTGAGAACCGATTGTTCTAGTTAAACTTTGTACACGAATTATTAGCCGGTGTGGGTATGTTGTTCAGGCGAATGACAGGGTTCCTGTCAAGCAGACATAACAGATAATGGGTGAATGTGTTTAATAAACGAATAATAAAAAGAGATAAGAGTATGCTTATAGTAAACAAAGTAATCACCATGTAAGTGGTTCCATTGTCGCTGTTAAATTCTTGGGTATCTGGGATTGAAAAATGCATTTTGATAGTTTTATACTTGAAATGTTCATCACTCGATCGCAACCTTCACTGTATTGTGACTAACACTTTGATTATTGCAAATTACACTCAATGCTCCGCACGTAAATACGACAGGCCCGCACAATAATATGCACTTCGTCCAACTTCACTTTCTCGCACACATGACAGATCATATAGCCTTGTATTTTTGTCGATTAGGTGATGACTCCACTACTACTATACTGCGATATGAAACCGCGCAAAATAGTAGATATTGAGCGCCAGTAAAATATAGCTTTAAAGCGATGGAATAATTAATTAATTAAATTTAATACGTGTTTTAAGGATTTGAAAATAAGGGAATATTTTTGTAAGTGGAATTCGAACCAAATTCTACGAGTATATTCTTACAAGTAAACTACTTCAAACAAATTTATTATTGTAGACAATTATTAGACCGCCAATCTTCAATAAATAATTGTCTGCAATAAGTCAATTAGTTGGTGCTGTTTTTTGGCAAGAAGAAGGTTGAACGATTCCCGTCTGCAGATATATTATTTTATTTTCATCATCTTTTAAAGGTGAGGAATTTGGTACAACGATTTCCCGGATATTGAAGATGAAATTCTGATTTAATCATTGTAATGTATTTTTATCAAACACTGTTTATTCCACTTTTTTGTAACGGTATAACTTTACCGGTTTCAAGGCTTTTACCTCATCTTCAGGGGAGCACAAACAAGTCTTGTTTGTGCTCCCCTGAAGATGAGGTGAAAGCCTTGAAACCGGTAGGGTTATACCATAACAAAAAAGTGGAATAAACAGTGTTTGATAAAAATAAATTACAATGTCTTTAAACCTCCACAACGTTAATGCCTTAACTATAAACAACATATCTGATTTAATCCATTTTTTGCCAAAAAAAGTATGATCGCAGTTAAGTGGAAATCCAGAATTACTAAAAATAAACGAATCGTTCTAATTATCAAAACTTGGATACAAATTTATTTATTTCACGTGTTTTAGTTAGAATACTGAGACACGAAAAAATGCTTAAATTTATAAATAATTCATTGTGAAAATATGAGCCTTACTTGCAATCAACTAAATCACAAAATGAAATCAAATAATTGCCGTGACTATTTTATAATATTTTTTGTTTCATTATATGTTACAGTAATATATGTATGGATCATGATATAAAGAAGATGAAGAAAGCATGTTATGACATAAAAGTTTGGAATTCTTTCTCCTCTACCTAACCCAACCGATCAATGGCGTGATGGAATGTTGATATTTTTTTTATGCGAAATATTTATATCAAATAAGGCTAAACATTTTAAATGTGGACTATTTTAACTTAAGATTTATTTTGATGCGCACATAAGCGTCACTGAAGGGAGAAAGAAATGTTAATTCAGCACGCCGATAGAAAACTGGTCACGCCTCAACCACCAATTCCAATTCCAGTCGCAACTGTGATGAGAACAGAAGTGATTTAAATGAGTTGGGCAGATTTTTGACACGCTAAGCAGACCTCTTACGGTCCAAAAATATATCGTGGTCGCTATAAAAAAAGTGAACCGGTCAGCGGAATTTTCGAAGAAGTAAGGCATCCTGCCACTGGACCGAAACTCCAAACAGCTATTCACAACTCAGCGGAATTCATTCACTACCCTGCTACCTTGCTGGGAGAAATTCTCCACCTGGCTGCACCGCTGAAAGGAACGCTCCATTTGATTGACTATACGAGTATTACAAGGCTGACTCATTTTGCCTGGGGCCTGATCTTGGCTACAAGACTTCAAGGACCAGTCACCAGCCAGCCAAGACGTCTCCAGGTTTCCTCGAGGGGCTGACTTCCATACTTGCTTTCATCCTCCTTGGACTAACCTGCCACCTAGCAAGGGCCACCTAGCAAGGGCCACCTAGCAAGGGCCACCCTAGCTTCACACGCGGGCCAGCATTGCCGCCTGCTTGAGTCTTCCTGCCGTTTTGCTTGAGCTACCCTGCCACTTTGCTAGATCCGCCCTGGCCTCCTATTTAGACTAGCCATGCTGCCTTCTTAGAAACCTGATCGGGCCACCACTGCTGACCTGCCTGGACTGCTACCAGCTTATTGAATCCCCTCACGTGAGCATGACCTCGTCGTAACTTTCCGTCATAGCTACAGTGATAGTGAATTCAATGAGAAAATACAATTACATGGTTGCGCAAAGATGCTTGAACTTTCATAATAATTTCACGTTGATGTTGGAAATAAACTGTTTAATATTTTGTTGAGTTGTTATCCTGAGTTACAAAAATGCTGTATGATGTAGTTGAGCTATTGAAGTTTAGGCGTTACCTTACTACAAAGAGTTATTTATGCAACGCGATGTATGGAGTTTCTTCCACCAACTAAACACCATCTATCGATGTTTTATAAAAGCTTTAATTGCCAGTTATCCAAATATTTTGGACACTTTAATGATAATATAAATTGGTTTGAAAATGCCAAAAAATTAAAGATATTAGATGCGTAATATTAAAAACATTTAAATATATTTTTGTCTAAAAGTAATAATTTGCCTTTTACTTGAAATATTGCATTTAAATTTCAACTATGTTGTGCAAAATGAGATAATATCGATATGGCTACATTAAACTGTCATTCATGACATTTCATTATTTTCCCGGTTTTGTGTGCTTTAAAATTTCAAGTGTTTATGTTATATTTTTTATCATTCACAATTTTTGTATTTAATCGCTACATATAATGATGCACGCTGTGAAATATCCTGTTGTTTATATTCAATGCGATTGGAACGATGTACTTAGGTTCATACTTTTTTTATGTTAAAAGTTATCAACACATTTTTTAGCTTTCAAATATTTGCTTACGATTTAATAAAATCATCGTTTTTTAAAACAATTCATAAATTGTCTAAATTATTTGTATATTGTTCGTGCTTTTTTCACATTTGTTATACTTACAAGTATTTTTAGGTATCCTTTTTATCAAACATTTTCTGTTGATTAAAATAACAACTTGCAAATATATTTTTTCTCAGGAAAATTCTTATCCTCAATTTTTATTCCTCTTTGTGGATCATATCTAGTCTCTTGATGTCTCAGGGGAAAACAATTAGTACAATATATAGCATTGTCCCATTTTCTGACACCTTTGACTTTCTGACATATTTCTCATTAAGAAGATAATCAAATCAATAATGATGTCAAAAAGTGAAGTAGGATGCTCTCTATTGTGGGTGTCAGTAAATGGCACAGAAATACTATCCAAGCGCAACACCTTTTATTGTTATTTAATAATAATTTATGGCATGGAAATATAATCCTTATTGCCAGGCTCGTACATTTCTCCCATTACGGAGTTTACTTTTTTCTGTAGAATGGCAACGAGCCTTCTCCTGTCCCATCGATAGGCCCCTCCACCACTCCTACGCAATCCCTTATCAGTGTTGTCTAACCATGATAGGTGCATTTTTACCTTTGATTTTGCTCATCGGTGTCAATTTAAGGAAAGTGGACCTCCTTCCTGTTAGTATATGACCCAGCCAGGCAATGCTTTTTGCACTTTATGTTGATTAAGAGCTCTCGTTTTAATAATAATATAATTTTTCCAATTTAAGGTTACCTAATTCAGAAGCCTGGATATCCTCAAAATATCTAAATGAACCGAGCACTCATGGAAAAATTGTTTCCGTTTCAACATCAACTGAAAACAAAAATAAATTTTCTGTTTCTGAGGGGTTTTCTATTTTGAATCAAACATTGAATATCATGGTTATAAAACATATTCAAAGTGATTTAATCACTGCATTTGTGGCTCCGATGAAGTCACTCAAAATCCATAACAAAGCTGTTTATTCTGTGTCAGCTGCTGAAAATGCCATGGTTATATCTTCTTCAGAAGATGATAAAATTATTGTATGGGACAGTAGAACAGGTGAGGTAAACTTTATTGTCAGTGTTTGTATGTTATATTAAATTTAGATAGAAGAATATAAATTATTGATCCTTTGATTTATTTTTCCTTAATATTTATTACATCAATTCAATAAAATTAACCCTGATAACGACATATCAATAAATTCCGGGTCAATGAGGTTAACCCTCATTATTCAAATTTGGCAGGATAGACAAAAATGTATAACTTACTATGAAAATTTGAATATACTTTTGTCTAAGCTTCCTTAGTTTTGATATTCAAATCATAAAATGAATATTTAGATTTCTATAGGTATTTACTACATTTACTATTTGTTACAAATATTCTCTTATAAAGTGAGAACTCTTTTGAGAAATAATTTCTCATAGAAATATTATATGCAGAAATTACATTCAACTTACGTACGAATAAGATTTGAAATAGGACAACATTAAAATAAATTACAATACAAATGCTATTTTTAAAGTAAAAATTTATTAATGAAAGAAAGAATTAAACTAAATAAGGTTATAAGTAAAAAAATCCTTATATAGGCATCTTCATTCCATGGGTCAGTACTCATTGTATGTTAGGTTCACTGGACGCGTAAGGAGTCATTTAGTAAAAATAACTTCAAAAGCCATTTTCTTGCAAGACATCCTTTTGTTTTTCATTATAAAATATATATTTATACAGGCAGCATACTGCTTCACTCTAATTGTATGTTTCAGATTAATAAATGGATTAAATTAATATTTAATATATTAATTATATGTAATATATTTTTAGGTGAGGAGTTACTAAACTTGCAGGGTCATGGTGGCCCAGCTTATAAATGTCGCTTCTTTCCTTCTGGAACTGTAGTGTTGACAGCGGGAGCTGATGGTTCTTTAAAAATATGGTCTGCTGAAAGTGGAGCTAATCCTGTTACACTTGTTGGTCACACCATGGCTATTACAGATATGGCAATAATTGATAAAGGAAGAAATGTTTTGTCTGTAAGCAAGTGAGTATTTTAAATATCTTCTTCATATTGGGTGTACAAATTAGTTGGGTCCGTTTTTTTGTGTTCAAAAATGCATTTATTTCTAAACAAAATGAATGAACAGATCAATTAAAGTATTGTCCATCGCTGGCTACTACTTTTTCCCATCTCTCAGGCAATTTTCGAATTCCATCTCGAAAAAATGACTCGTCTTTTGAGGCGATCCAAGTTTGGAGCCAATTTTCGGTTTCTACGAAAGAAGTGAACCGGTGACCTGCCAAATCGTGCTGCATCCTTTGGAACAACCAGTAATCAGAAGGAGCAATGTCCGGGGAATACGGCGGGTGCGGTAAAACATCCCATATGAGCGTTTCCAAATATTTTTTTACGACTTTTGCGACATGAGGCCGAGCTGTCATGAAAAAGAATCTTTATCATGTCTGCTCGTATTCCGGCTGTTTTTCTCGCAATGCACGGCTCAAACGAATTAATTGTAGCCGATACCGATCGCCCGTAATGGAATCACCAGGTTTCAGCACCTCATAGTAACCCTTAAAGTCCGGCTGGCTACATATGAAGTCGAATAAAATCGGGCTCAAACGCCGGCTGGCTACATCCGCAGCTCGCACATATTCTCTGTATAAAACGTTTATTATTATGTAAATTAACTACTACAGATCAAAAGTAAAAAAGTGTAGCGTATACATTCATATATTTTCTGTGATTTGGAATTAAAGTTTCACCCTTCTTATATGAATGTTTAATATTATTTTATTTTATTGTAAGATGTGTCCCATGAAAACTTCGCGCATAGCGGCCATCGGTTACTCATACAGTCATATAACCGCCGAGTCGCGAAGTGGTAGTGTTTTATCTGTGTCGGTACACGTACTTGATCTCGAGTGTATGTTTATTTAGGGTGACTGTTATATTGTTATTTATTAGACATTACGTTCGGAGTTCCTTGTAATTTGGTTTTTTTTTTTATAAACAATTTTTTTTGTGTGAGGGAACTCATTTTATTTTATTATTTGTGTAGATTTTTATTCATAATAATGCTGGTTTGTGAACATTGATGTTTTGTTTGAGTGTATAACTATTTTTCTGTTTATTGAACCATTTCATAATTTAAAAGATGGATGACGATGCAATAGAACAGTATATTCTAGACATTGATTCTGATTTTTCTATGAGTGACGACGAAGATTATATACCGGATAATATTGAGGACGTCGATGATCCTTCAGAAATTAGTGATAGTGAAATTGACAATTCTAATGTTTTAGATAATACAGAGCCCACATCAACCGTAAATGTAGACAATATTTCATCTGAGTGGCAAAATGGCATTAACTTTCGTCCAGTATTGCATGACTTCAACCGACAATCTGGATTGAGAAATTGCGATCTCAATGAAGAAAGTCGGGAAATAGATTATTTTGAACTATTTTTGAGTAGTGACATAGTGAGAAAAGTTTCTGAAGATACGAATAGATATTATGATCAACTAAAGATAAAAAAAACATTTTCCCAGCATTCACAAATGAATGAATGGAAGCCCGTGAATGCTGATGAAATATATCTATTTTTCGCTTTATCAATGCTTATGGTTCGGAGCAAAAAAAGCAGGATCAGGCAATATTGGACAAAGGACAAATTAATATCGTCACCAATTTTTGGCGAGACAATGTCACGAGATAGATATTTGTCTATTCTAAGTATGCTACATTTTTCTGATAGTTGCAAACAGCCAAAAGACGATATTCTATATAAAATAAGAGACTTTGTCGATTCGGTGTGTGAAAATTTTAAGATTTTTTTTTATCCTTTTAAAAATTTGTGTATCGATGAGTCACTAGTATTATTCAAAGGTAGGTTACGAATAAAACAGTATTTGCCGGCAAAAAGGCACAAATTTGGAATCAAACTCTTTGTTCTGTGCGATTGTGAAACCGGTTTAGTTTTAAAATTAATTATTTATTGTGGAGCAAAAACCGAAATACCCGTAAGTAATATAGACGAACAATTATCCAAGGATATGGGGGTTTCGGGAAAAGTGGTTGTGTCCCTACTATCGGAATATTTGTGTAAAGGGCATACTGTTTATACGGATAACTGGTACTCAAGTCCAGCTTTATTTAAGTATTTGCACGATCAAAAAACCAACGCCTGTGGAACAGTAAAAAAAACTAGGAAGTACCTGCCAAAATTTGGAATCGTGCAGAAAGGTGAAACATCATCAATGACTTCTGGATGTCTACTTGCTGTAAAATGGCACGACAAGAGAGATGTGCACATGTTGACAACTGCAGAAGATGCGTCACCAATAGAAACCGGGAAAGTAGATTACAAAACAAAAGCCGCTATTGTGAAACCATCGTGTGTAGTTAGTTACAACAAACACATGGGCTCCGTAGACAGGTCAGATATGATGATCACGTTTGTAGAGTGCGTCCGTAAAACCAATAAGTGGTACAAAAAGATCGCGTTTCGTACAATTGACGTGGTATTAATAAATGCTCACGCGATGTTTAAGTTTAAGACAAAAAAAGACGTGAGCCTAACAGACTTCCAATTAGAAGTTGTTCGACAACTTCTACAAAAATATCATCATCCGGAGTCAACACCTAAATCCAAACAAAGTGGTGACCATCCTCTTAGACTAAGTGCACGACATTTTTTATCAGACATTCCACAAACTATCAATTCTAAGAGACAATCGGTTTATCGGCGGTGTTTTGTATGTAAAAATACTACGCGGCAGCCTCAGAAACGTGTTCAAACTCGTTATTGGTGTAGTGACTGCGAAGTTGCCTTATGTCCAACTAATTGTTTTAAGGCATATCACACAATTCAAAAGTTTTGAGTTTTAAAAGTTACATATGCAATACTAATTCATGGACACCCTATCCATATGCCGACGGACAGTTGCGCGAGTGTGTGTGTTTGTGCCGAGATATTTTTTTAGACCTTCCATTAAATTTAATTATTACTATGATTCTTTCGGATAACGATAATTTTAGTATATGGAGATCATGTTCAAAAGTACATTCTCGATGTGGATGACTAAATGTTTACGATAGACCTTATAATAAAAAATCCCACAAGTGATTTACTTAAGTGGCAGCTCCATTCTCACGGTAATATATTTTTATTTATTATTTTAAAGTCAATATGAAACAAAAAACTCTGATTATTTTTATACTAACACAAAGGTACACCATTTGACTATAATATGCTGTTTATTTGGTTTATTTATTCATTTTGTGTGAAGAGTAATTAAATTGTTTATAAGTGCGTTCCAATGTTTAAAATTCTCGCCGGTCTGAGGGAGTACTTCGCGTAAATCTTAGCCGATCTCTAAGGGGTAAACAACACCCCTTTGATCCCACCAGATACAGAGCATGATCTTCGAACCATGTATGTTCTGTTTTGGTGTTGATGTTGAGCTCAGCGTAGTATTTTTTCTTCTTGGGGTTGTCGTAGAATATCCACTTCTCATCTCCAGTTACAATCCGATGCAAAAACCTTTTCTTTGTTGCCTTTGAATCAGCTGCTCGCAAGTGCAAAATCGCCTTTCAACGTCTCTCGGTTTCAGTTCATAAGGCACCCAATTTCCTTGTTTTTTAATCATTCCCATGGCTCTCAATCGTACGGAAACGGCTTGTTGAGTCACTCCCAATGATTCTGTAAGCTCCTCTTGCGTTTGACTCTGATCTTCTTCGAGTAATGCCTCTAATTCTTTGTCCTCGAATTTTTTTGGCTGTCCAGAGCGAGGCTTGTCTTCGACACTGAAATCTCCATTCTTGAAACGTCGAAACCATTCCCTACATGATTTATCAGTTGGAGCAGCGTCACCATAAACTTCGACAAGCATTCAATGGGCTTCAGCTGCACTTTTCTTCCAATTAAAGCAGAAAATTAAAACCTCCCGCAAATGTTGCTTGGTTAACACAAAATTCGATATTTTCAACACTGTACAAAACAAGGTTTTTTCATGAAACTCAAAGGGATATAAACTGAATATTATTGGCAGATGTCTAACCTCTCTGAAACCGTCAAAATCGGCTGTCACTATGAACCATTCATAACAGCCAGAGCCATCTTTTGGAAACGGACCGATCTAATTTGTACTCCTAATATTTTCATGAATATATTCAAATAAATTATATATATCAAATTAAGATAAACATTCACTTCACTAAGTATTGATGAATTCAATATAAATTAAAAATAATAAATTTTCCATCCAATTTAAAACTTAAGTCATTTAAAAAATTTAATCATATATGGATTTAAAATTTCAGGGATGGTAAAGTGAAACTTTGGGATGTTGGTGAATCAACATGTTTAGCAGATATCCTCTCAGGCCATGGGGTAATAAATTGTTGTTGTATCACAACAACATCCAATATTCAGGAGGTTCAGAACCCAAGAGAAGTACGTTTAAATATAAGTAATTAATTGTTTTTAATTATGTCTTAAATATACTATATTCCTGGTTTAGTTTTCAAACTTCGTTATCAAAACATTGTAATTAATCTTTAATAGGTTCATCCCATCTAACGAATTTCAATATTATTACACGTGTCGAATATCATGATAAACCAGAAAATTAAATATACATGTCAAGTTTAAATATTTTATTTATGTTTAATTATCAAGAACTAATGAATGATTGAAGTGTAAAATTTAATTTAGTATCGTTCTTTTTGATGTACGTTTGCTAAACATTTTTTATTTTCGTGTGATGCAGACAAAAACTTTTTTAAAAACATTTTTCTAAAAATAGTTAAAATATTAAATATTTTATTCAATCTTAATAATTTACAAAAAAAAAACTACTCTAGGATCTATAAACCTTAATAATTTACAAAAAAAATTGTCAGTGAAGGAAATTTTATAAAATTAATCCATGACAAATTTGTATTTTTTTTTCTATTAAAATGACAATCAGATACAGGGTTGATATTGCCAGAAAATTGTGATCAACCACCTGAATGACATCATTCAGCCAACAAGTCGAAGTTTTCTGATCAAAATTGCTGTCACTAGTCATGTTTAATGGAATAGTCTGTCTGTGGATCTGCGATCAGAGGATAACCTGGAGACATTCAGAAGATTAGATGCTGTGAATTTATCAAGGTTCCCCAGGGGAGTCTCAACATCAAAAAACAGTGCCAAATAAGTCTCTTATTATCAGCATTAATTTGTAAATTTACGCAAAAAAACTATTTTTAAAGCAGTGTTTGAGAAGGTATATAGATAATGTTTGTATACTCGTAGTATTGCAATAGCAGCGATAGAAAGGATTATACTATTTTTTTTCAAGTGGAGAGAAGTATTATTCTCACCTATTATGCATTTTGCATTTCAAGTTATTGTAGTTAAAAAAAATAATAACAGTATAAGTGTAGTTACAAAAAATAATGACAATATAACATAGGTGTATGTACACATTTCACGAGCCAAGTGACCAAGCATGAATAGATACTAGATACCCTGTTGTGCATAAATTAAATTCCGCTATATGGGACTGAAGGCTAAAATGTTTATCAATCGCACTTCTAAAAGTTGATTCTAATGATCTGGAAATATGTAATTCACTTCAGTATCACCTTAAAAAAATTAATCATGAATTTGTCAAAGATTTTGTCCATTTATCAAGTTTATAAGAATATAAGTTCATCTATCCAACAAACTTTTCGGAGTTTATTTTTAAATATTCATCATGAATTTATTTCAGGTGGCCACCGGAGATAAACTTATGATAGCGGGTTGTGAAAATGGCTCTGTACTTTGTGCTCACATTGCATTGAGAGAAATAATATTTACTATTCCAATGGACTCGCCTGTGAATTGTTGCGCTGCTTTAGATCAAAATATTATTATTGGATGTCAAAATGGAAAGGTAAGTTTTTAAATAGACAATAAACAATTCTAACACGAAAATAAAATGCATACGATAATATTTTTAAGGCTTATTTAAACATACTAATTATTAATATATTTAGTCATACAACATATTATGAAGGAAAAAGTCTGTTTGCCTGTTAACTTAAAATTTTAAAATATGTAGAACAAAAAAGCATCTGCAAAGTGAAATAAAAGATATGAATAAGAAAAAGGGTATTATGTACTTAAAATAAAGCGGGTAAATTAAGTTTGAAATCCGTTTTTTTCAATTATAAATTAATATGCATTAACGATAATTACGTAAATATGTATTAGTTTTTAATATTTTTCTTTTAACTATTTTAGATTTGTCATATATCTGCAGAAAATGGTTCTATATTGCATGAATGGTGGGAGTCGGCGAGTCCTGTGATATGTCTTCAGAGTCTATCCAGCAGCAAGTTTGTAGCGGGAACACAAGATGGCACATGCATTGTTCACTCTATTGACCATCCTTCAATAAGGGTAGAGCTCACCGGATCAGACTGCGATTCTATTAGGGATGTGTCATTTAATGGTAGATGGTTACTATCCGCTTGCAGAGATTGCACTGTTAGAAAATATGATTACAATCAGATTTCAGTTCATTTTAAATGATCACTTTCAATAGTAAATAATTCCTCATTGTATCATTACTGAGGAATTAGTATACTCTATGTTTACAGATTATTTTGTACTTATTGATATTTGCTTTAAGGAATTGTTAGTTGTATTTTAAGCCAAAATACAGTGGAAATTTTTTGACATGAAAAATCAGTTAACATGAAAAAATATTCTTGTCCTGACAAAATACTATGTGATTTCATACATTTATTTTCTTTTAATATGATACACTTAACGTGAAAAGATTATGCATCTCAAAAGGATGAAAAAATATAACAGCCATCGCTACATTACCAAATTGTTTACTGTTTATGACTCAAGTTTCTATTGACCAGGCTTATCAAATCGTTTACTGTTTATGATTCAACTTTCTATTGATCTGATAATATACAATAGATACAAGGATGCCATTTGCAGCACATTTACCTTTATCATTTTAAATAAATGAGAATACCCGTCGGCATGCAAAACATTGTATTTGTAATAAAGAATTTTGTGTAAAGTAAAAAATCTGTAAAATTATCTTCAACTGTAAAATGGTCAATGAACATGAAAAGTGTTTGAAAATGCTTCTTGTGTAGTGCTATGTAGTGCCATATAATGCATAAAACATTAACTGGTTTCAACTCTCGACCTTACCTATTTTGATTATTAAGACATCAAAAGCATTGGAGAGTTTTTTTTTTATTTCTTTTTATATGAAAAAATATTTAAGTCCCCATGGTTTCATTTCAATGATTTCCACTGTATGCCAACGTTTTTTCCTGATACTTGCTTTTTATTTTCAACTCTTTGTTGGCTTTTCTTTAAGATGACACTTTTTGACAGATTCTACAACTTATTAGAGTGCTCATGGATTGACATTGTTCACTAACAGTGCCAAAGGCATATAAATTGAATGATTTTTCGATTGAAAAAAAAAAACATTGCTCTTCAGCTTTTTTTATCCAGTTTGAGCAACACTGATAAACCTATTTAAAAAACTAAAATGTTTTTTGTATTACACTTTGTTGTAAAGAAAGGATGCAGCAATCTTATTGCCTCATTGACAATCTGTTTTATCTAACCAGGAGGATGATAACTGACCTCCGTGGCCTAGTCGATAAAATGCCTCTTCCAACTTGGGGGGGGGATTCGATACCCGTTGGTGACCAGATAAAAAAAAGGGTTCCAGTCTGGTTTTTATTTAAGACTTGTTTTAACACTTTTCTGGTAGGTTGGAAGAGATTGCCATATGGTAATAAATACACCAGGGTGCACTGTATACAATAGTGGTGGCCAAACTTTTGATCACTACGGGCGACCTGCTTTTTAAATTATTGGCGGCGGTCTACTAACATCGTATGTGTTAAGTGATCATAAGAAAAGTAGTAATTTAAAGCCAAAAATAAGTTTAATTTTAAACTAAACATAGATATACCAATACCCGTACCTATTCAATATCAAGTTATTTTAAGAACAGAAATTAATGATTACTTCATAACAATAGTTTATGTTATAAATAAAACAATACACAAACATAACAATAGTTTATGTTATAAATAAAACAATATGTTCTTTTTATTAATGCAAACAATGTGCTTGTAAATATGAACTATTAGAGTTTATGTCGTGTCAGAGGACGCGTTGGAAACATGACATTGCATATTTTACTACTGATAACTTTCATTAGGTTCGATACAAACACGTCGTAACTGGACCACTGATGAGTAATGACACTGCCTGCAGAACCGAAGGTATTAGATTATAGCGGAGTGTCACTTCTAAAACCTGAAACGGGCACACTCGCATACACACGTCCGCTCCGCGCTATGGTCGCTTATATAACCTATAAGTCTGCGCGTCGATTTTTAGAAGGAGATTGTCGTTGATAATCGGCTAACTTTGGTTTTGTAATGCGTCGTCTCTGTCGCACGTGCGCTTAGCTGCTGATTCCCGGAATAACAGAGATGTGTATGATCAGAAAGGCGGGCGACTAGAAATACCTATGCGGTCGACGCTTTGGCCACCCCTGGTATACAATGTAAATGATAATAATGTTAAAAGTACTATATTTTAAAAATAAATGACATTTTTTGTTTGCCTGCTACTTATTTATAAAAATTATTAAATTGAGAATAAAAATATTAAAAACTACATTTAACTTGTTTAAATATGATAAAACTCCATTTACAATATTGGGTAACTTCCTTCTTAGTGTTTATAATCAAAGTTAGAATGAATTCAGTTTTAATTCAAATTTATGTATAGAAATGAATTTTTTTATTATCTACCCTGACAGGGAAATTGCTGTATGTATTTTTTTTATGGTGTGTATGTATTTTTTTTTATTTCTTGTAACCAATTTTTTACTAAATTAAAAAAAATGTTTCTGAAAAAATTACAAATATCATCTACTATCCTAGTTTATCCGCGTCCATGAATTTAGTCAACTGTTAAAAATGTATTGTTTACTTGTGTCTTTTAATTTAAGCCTCTCTTAGGGGACTCAAAGAGATGCCACCAATACGACGAAAAACAACTGAAAATTGCTTCAAAGATCAGTTTGAAAATGCTTTTATAAAGGGAAACAGACTAGTCACTGGTTTGAATTAGATTTTTTGTAGAATTATTTCGTACTTTCTTGTGCAATATGGCACAATAAGTTCGGAGAATCTTGTGCAATATGGCACAATAAGTACATCAGTTCGGAGTATCTTGATACTTAATATTTGCACACACTAGTCGTGTGTGTTATTGCCTGTTTACGTGTGGTAGTATTTTCAATTTTAACAATGGTGAACTGTGAGTCACTTGCTTACTCCAGTGGCTCTTAATCCGAAAGCTTGATTACTGCAGTTGAAGACAATATTGTCTCCTGGCCAAGCTCTTTAACATGCCCGCATCATCAATTCCAATATGTTGAAGGTTACCAAATGAATGATTAAACTTGAGAAAATGTAGCACGGTCCCTGTGACAGTTCACAAATTTGCCCCAATACAACTTTGTAACGACGTTCAGTAATTTTAATTATTTTATCAACTTTAATATAAGCCTCGATTCTAATAAATAGCAAGTTATTTAGGTAAATACATTACATAAAACTAACAATAATAACAAATTAATACATCTTGTTACAAATAAGCAAAAATATGGCAGTTTATTAAAATCAAATAATATTTGGTGACGTTTGTGAAAAGTCACTACGTTAGTCTGCATTGGCTAGGGATGGGGTATACGATAATTGGATTTTCGATTTTTTTATACCTAAAATTAAATGTTCGTAATTAGTATTAATTCATAGTGGATCTTGACCTATTGAAAGATGGATACAAATCATACAATACATTAGAATGTCAGTATAATAAAAATTAGGAATTAAAACATCAGTTTAGAGAAAAACAATTTTTCCATTTATAAAAAAACTATTCGATTTGTAAAAAAAAACGATTTTACCCTATCCCTTTGAGACATGACATTTCAAATGTCACAGGGACCATCCTACATTTTCTCGGGTGTAAATAAAAATTGTAGTAGTTGGGCTGCGTCATAATGATAATAATAAAAGGACATTTTATACAGCAGTATTTAGATAGCATACTCTCCTAAAAGGCGCTCTTACTTAGGATTCGAACCCACTATTACTGACAGATTACAAATAAAATATATATAAGTTGAGTGTAATGATAGGAAGATAGTGGCAAGTGGTATAGAAGATGATCGTGTGTCGAAGGATGTTTTCTATGGAGAGTTCTGCAACATAGAGATCTTATTAACTTTTCTGTTTCATTGACGTATGCAAAAGAGATCTTAAAGATTTTGAAATGAATGCCGACGAGTGGGATTCAAAAATGGAGAGATCCAGATGAGTAAGGTGGTCTATGATACCAACTAGCTAAGGGAGTTTGAGAGAAAGGTAGTGCAAGAGGTTAATCTCAGAAGAGGTCCACGAATCATCTTGCAGGGCTGATGTCTGCTCGATTGTTCAGATTGAGAATTGGTCTGCATAGTCACATGAAGAAAAATAACTCCATGTGACATAAAGGGAATGCTATATCTTCATCGTTTCTCGTAGGGGGATGTCTTCCACAAGTAAGGTGAAGCAGGCTTATTCAAATAATAGTTTTTTTATAACTCACATTTTGGTAAAAATCGCTGAGAAAAAAGGATTCTTTAGTTTCACATTTTAGTGAAAATCACTAATAGAAAAATAGTTATTTACCAAATTAATATCAAGTTTCACATTTTCGTGAAAATTTCTAAGAGAAATAGAGCTATTAACAAAATTAACCTTTAATTTCACATTTTGGTGAGAATCACTGAGAAAAAACAGCTCTTTACAAAAATAATTTTGTGTTTCACACTGGTAAAAATCACTAAGAAAGTGTTTTTACAAAATAAACCTTTAGTTTCAGATTTTTGTGAGAATCACTAAAAAAACAGCTTTTTACAAAATAAATGTTAAGTTTCACATTTTTGTGAAAATAACTAAGAAAAACAGCTCTCAATAAAATTTATCTTTTGTTTCACATTTTGGTAAAAATAACTGAGAGAAAAATAATTATTTACTAAATTAGCCTTTCGTTTCTCACATTTTAGTAAAATTCACTAACAGAAAACATTTATTTACAAAATGAATCTAGTTTCACATTTTGGTGAAAATCACAAAAGAAAACTTTTGACAAAATTATGAAAACTAACTTGCTCTTTTTCCTTCAACATAAAATCCTTTGAAAAAAAAATGACAATCAAATATAAAAAAAGGAAAATTACTGAAACTCCTAATTCGAGATAAAAATAGATATGAATGTCTTTATTTTTCTTGGACACAGTCATTAAATAATTTATTTGGACTATACATCAGTGTCAAGTTTTGAATAAAGATATAATAATGAACGGGTGCTGAACAATAATGAGTGCATGAACATGTTGGGTTCTTATTTTAATGCTATTCACTCAAATTTGTATATTCTCAGTGAACAATAATGAATTGATTTAGGCTGTTTACAATACATAATATGTTCTAGGAGTACAAACACAGTAACAATACGATACTAAATTATAAGATATTAAGTAAATTGACTGCTTACCAAGTATTGTATAATAAGAATTTTAGATTTACTCCATTGTTGAACATTTTTGGTAAAAAAAATACTATTTTTGTATTGTATTTATTCAATAGAAAAAAAATAAAATTTTATAAGATTTATTTAGAAGTTAAATAAATATGTTTATACCTGGGAGAACAGTTTTTGGATTATCAGCATCTTTATAGTCTGTGTGTAATTTTTGTATATAAAAAAAATGCTTGAACTAGCAAGAGCCATTGTTGAAAAACTGTTGGGTAAATTATTGTATTAGTTTCAATAATAAACCATTAAAAATTCTTATACTTTTTATTAAATTTAGAGCACACAGTATAGAACATGAATAATATATAACAGATTCAATTCTGATTTAAAGAAAAAATCATCATCACAGACAACTAATAGGAATTCATGGCCTTTCTATAACCAATTACATACATACGGTTTCATGATACTTTTTTTTTCATAATATTCCTACTTACATTTTGCGGATGGGAATAAATGGTTCTTATTAAGGCAAATTATAGATTTTTTCTGCTCTAAAGCAATTTCCAGACAAGAAAATGGTTGTGGACTCGAATCACGTTTGCAGATTATGTTTTAACTTTCACTTTTTAAAGATCTTATTTCAGTTTTCATAATTATTGGAATTATTTTCTTAGTTAACGAAACGTATAATAATGCTCAAAGCAAACAAAATATCGTATTAAATGTGCTCATTAGGACTATTATTCTGTAAGTTATTTTTTTATCAGATTTTCAAATAATTACAATAAAATATAAAATAATTAACAATGACAATAAAATGTAATTTGACAACAGTACTATCTATGTATAACACTAGTAATAATACCAACCAAGTACAAAATCACAAGCAGTCGACACTGCATATTTAGTGTAATTTAATGGATTGCTTACAATACTGGAATTATCATTTTGACTTTTTACCGGACTATGTAACGCGATGTTGCACGCATCAATTAAAAAAGCGTATTGGATCATCAGTCTTTAATTTTGTAGAGTTGGTACTTCTGTATTAGCATAGCTTCACGTTTGAACGTGACGCTTCTCTGTGGGTTATCATTTGGTTTGTGCTCCTTTTCTTTGCTGGGCTGGAAATGAAAGTGAAAGAAAGAAAGTTCATACGTATTGAAATATATTGAATGGAAACAGTAAAAGTGAGTTAGGGGAGGTATCATATCAATGATACTCAGTATTTTTATAAGTTAACGAATATTCTTTCGTAGTTTTAACTTTTAAAATTTCAACACAGCTCTTATACAAATTTTACCGTCATGGCTGACAGTGATGATGAGTACGATCGGAAAAGGCGAGACAAATTCCGCGGTGAAAGGGCTGGAACTGGAGGAACTGAAGGAAATAGTTACCGGGGAAGTGACAGACGAGAAGAACGATCAAGAGGTCGTGACGAGTGGCAAGATAGGTGAGAATTTTATTCTCTTTATTCCCTAACCTAACCTGTATATTCCTGCGACTGCCAATTTTTAACTGTATTGATTTCGAGTGTTTTCTGTTTGCATGCTAAGATAAACTGTTTATATACATTAATTTATTACATTACTAATGGGTCTCTTATTCAAAAATACTTTCCAATTTATATTTATAATGTGTGCTCCTCCGATTTTGATTATGGGAATGCTGTCTTTGGCTCAATAAACAGCATATAACCCTTAAAAATACGCATTCTAGTTGAATACGGAGGTATTTTGTCAACTTAAATTGTTAGATAAAGGTTTGATTGAATAATGTGCCTGTAGAATTATTATATTAGAATAAATTAAACAAATCGTCGACTGTTCCACCTTTTTCCTAGGGTACAACTGAAATTTGCTTCAACATATTCTCATGATATATAAGTTTCAGTTAAAATACTTAATTATTAATTTCCTGTAACTCTTGCCATGTCAACAGCAATAGTTGATTCCCACCCAGATTGCCAACATTCCCACCCAAATTACACATTAGTGTATCCGTGCGAGTTAAACTCCTGATCGCAATTTCTTCAATGAGTTAAAAAGTCTGAAACAAGATGTATACTTTACAAAAAAATAGAGTGATTCTATACTTATTTTATCGGTACTAAAAAAATGTCCAATTAAAGGGAAACAAAATGTGAAAAGGACTGAGAAAATCTATGAAACATTTCTTTATAGCCCATGTTTCATTCCTGTATGAAAGATTGGTCAGATTTTTATAAAACAAATCTTCAAAATCAGTGAATCGAAAGCAGGAAAATATGATTTGCAATTGGAATTTTGCTATCTTGCAGTTTCTTATTACTTCATTATTATGCTTAATCTAGTAATTCCTGTCTTCCCCGATCTTCAGGATCTGATCGGTTGTCCTGTGTGGTAGTATGCCACTGTAGTTATCTTTTATTTTGCATGCTTCACTTGGTTGTTCGACTTTGTTGGAGCTTTACCTTGGGATCATGGCTTCATACGCTGCATTATTTTAAACTCATGTCATTTTTCATCTTTCAATGGTTATGGTGACTAACAGAGTATTGAAAGGCTTGGCATAACGACCTCGATTTGTAGGAATTTATTAATGCGAGTTTTAACATATACCCAGTTTATAACAATGAAAATAATCGTTGTATCATTTCAGGTTTCTATGCTAAGGTCTCACCCGTCTTTAAAAAAAAAACATTTATAAAATACATTGGAGATTGATAAATAAATTAAAGTCATCAGTCCTCAGTACTTAGTTTTTTTATTGGGAGTACAAATTAGTTCAGTCCGTTTCCAAAAGATGGCTCTGGCTGTTATGAATGGTTCATAGTGACAGCCGATTTTGACGGTTTCAGAGAGGTTAGACATCTGCCAATAATATTCAGTTTATATCGCTTTGAGTTTCATGCAAAAACCTTGTTTTGTACAGTGTTGAAAATGTCGAATTTTGTGTTAACCAAGCAGCATTTGCGGGAGGTTTTAATTTTCTGCTTTAATTGTAAGAAAAGTGCAGCTGAAGCCCATCGAATGCTTGTCGAAGTTTATGGTGACGCTGCTCCAACTGAAAATCATGTAGGGAATGGTTCCGATGTTTCAAGGATGGAGATTTCAGCGTCGAAGACAAGCCTCGCTCTGGACAGCCAAAAAAATTCGAGGAAAAAGAATGAGAGGCATTACTCGAAGAACATCAGAGTCAAACGCAAGAGGAGCTTGCAGAATCATTGGGAGTGACTCAACAAACCGTTTCCGTATGATTGAGAGCCATGGGAATGATTCAAAAACAAGGAAATTGGGTGCCTTATGAACTGAAACCGAGAGACGTTGAAAGACGATTTTTCACTTGCGAGCAGCTGATTCAAAGGCAACAAAGAAAAGCTTTTTTACATCGGATTGTAACTGGAGATGAGAAGTGGATATTCTACGACAACCCCAAGAAGAAAAAATACTACGCTAAGCCCGGTCAATCGTTGCCATCGACCTCAACATCAACACCAAAACCGAACATACATGGTTCGAAGATCATGCTCTGTATCTGGTGGGACCAAAGGGGTGTTGTTTACTATGAGGTGCTGAATCCTGGCGATTCCATTACGGGCGATCGGTATTGGCTACAATTAATTCGTTTGAGCCGTGCATTGCGAGAAAAACGGCCGGAATACGAGCAAAGACATGATTAAGTTATTCTTCTTCATGACAATGCTCGACCTCATGTCGCAAAAGTCGTAAAAAAATATTTGGAAACGCTCAAATAGGATGTTTTACCGCACCCGCTGTATTCCCCGGACATTGCTCCTTCTGATTACTGGTTGTTCCGAAGGATGCAGCACGATTTGGCAGGTCACCGGTTCACTTCTTTCGTAGAAACTGAAAATTGGCTCCAAACTTGGATCGCCTCAAAAGACGAGTCATTTTTCCGAGATGGAATTCGAAAATTGCCTGAGAGATAGGAAAAAGTAGTAGCCAGCGATGGACAATACTTTAATTGATCTGTTCATTCATTTTGTTTAGAAATAAATGCATTTTTGAACACAAAAAAACGGACCCAACTAATTTGTACACCCAATAGATTTACAAGCTTGAACTTAAAAAGAAATATTTTGATTAGTTTTAAATGTCTTGGGCAAGGCACCAATGAAAAAGATTTTTCTGTATAGTATTTTCATAAAATATACTCGACTGGATACCAGAACCAGGTATTTTTGAGATACAACTTGTTCACTTTGTTCTTTTTTTATTTCATTATCAGTGTTAAAAAAAACAACCTACAAATTTTATTTAAAAAAACAAAATATTAGAAATATGGCTAGAGATACTGGATTATTTAGTGTCATAAAGTTTAAAGAATTATTATGTGTCAGTTCATTCTTATCGAATTCTAAGAGATGTGTATTGCTTTTCTCTTCTATGAAGAAAATTTTTTAAAATACATTTGATTTACTAATTTTGTTTTTTTGCTAGTCAAGCATGAAATGCTATTTCTTCCGCTTCTGTCTTTCCTTTAGCACTGTTGTGTATATATTTTTAACATCCTTAGACATTTAACAATTATCCACAGATTGAAGCACAGTAAAGAAAATGTCCCACTAAGCCGCTCTATCGACCCAAAGCAATCATTCAGGTAGGTAATAATAGTATTTAAAATTGCTTGTAGGAACTATTTTATTATTTTTAAAACATGTCGGAGATTTCCATTATATTCATTTTAAATCAAAATTTAAATATTCTTCCCTGAGACGGCCAAAGATATTTAGTAAAACATATGTTACTATGAATAGATCATTTGAAATCTAAAAAAGTTTAAATCTATAAACATTATATTTATAGCCTAAAATGCCACTTTCAATATTCTAATAAGATGCAGGATTTCTTTATCAAAAGTTCATCAGTTAACAACTATTTACTCTTGGATAAAACATGTACTTTTTTTTGATAAGTTTTGCTAGATAATATGGATACCTATAATCTTAGCATGTTTGATTATTATAAAAAAATAATATTTATGGGAAATATAATATATTGTGAAATCAATCAAAACATATCACATTTATAAAGGCACTGGAAATATCAAACTGAACATTGTTTTTGGAATGACACGTTTGAAAGAAAAAAACTTCATACTAATGTAAATAATTTAGGATTAAATTTGTTTGTCTGCATTTCATTTATATTAAATTTAACATCATGGTGGATGGAAAATAATTTATCTGTTTGTTATGGGCCCGAGGGATGTTAGTGACATGAATAAAAACATCCCATCTGTAATTTTTTTTTTCTGCAACAAAGTCTTTTGTAAACAAAAATTATTTTATGGAAAACATAAGAAACAATATACATATCATATTCAGTACTTTCCTATGTTGTGAATGTGACAATGATCGATAAAAATTTGATTCATAAAACAATTACTTGGATATATTTCGTAAAAAGTATTTTTTTGGTATCATGTGTACAATTTCCTTGGATCATTTACAATTTTTATTAGATACTATCAATGCAGTTCTAAAACATTTGATTTTTTTCAATAATTCATAGTATTTAATTGTATTAAAAATGAATGATTTTATGTAAACGAATGTTCGGTAATCCTCTCAGGAGTCGCGGTGGGGGAGGGCGTGCAGAATACCGCGAGTATCGCGGAGGGGGCGGCAGCCGCTACAGTCCCGCACGGGGCGATGGCTCCGCTGCCAAGCGCCCTCGGGGAGCAGACTGGCCTGAAGATAGAAGAGGCTATGGTCCTGCTGCGGCACACGATGGGTATGGAGCGTATGGCTGGGCTCATGATGCTTACGGACCACATCCCGCTCATGCATACGGAATGCATGCGCATCAACCGCCTGTTAGGTAAAAATGCAAAATTTTTACTTATATTATGAAATAGTTCAATGTTCTATGAACTGGTTATACATTTTCAACTCATGTTTCAGCACATAGAGTTTTTTTTGAGCAAAGTCAACTTTTCAATGATTTACTTTTAATATTGTACTGATGTATTATGTAAATTAGACAAATCTTTTATCATTTTTTGACCCTCCATCTTACCAATATTTTCTTCATTTTTCCATTTGTCATTGAAGTAGAATTGAGTAATGTTTTCTTAGTTTAGAACCTGATGATCACCTGAAAATATGCCAATAATTTATTCAAAATTCATCTACAGACAGTGGTTTTGACCCTTTCATGAAATATGAAGAGCAATATATAAATAATGTAAAAATAGCAATATTTCGAGTTGTGACTCCCACAAGTTACCAAACTATATGTGTGGAACCAAAAAAATGTATCGATGTGTTATTTTCTTTCTAAAGAGAAACTGGAATTGGTGGTGCAGCCACAGGTGAAACTCAGCCTGCTATGATGTCATTTAAGGCATTTTTGGCTGCGCAGGATGATTCAATTACTGATGAAGATGCCATTAAGAAGTATAACGATTACAAATTGGAATTTAGAAGACAGCAGCTCAATGAATTTTTTGTCGCCCACAAAGATGAAGAATGGTGAGATCTTTTTCTTTGAATACTATCTGAATACCTTATTAAATATTATATTGAAGATTTTCTTATCAATCTTAATATGGACTAGTCTTGGAATTCTGTGGTTATCCTGGAAGGTATTTAAAAATACATGAGTGTGAACTGTTTGGGGACAACTAGCTGTTGTTTAAATGTACTGCAAGGGAAAAAGAATCTGTAAATATAAAATAAAATATGTAATATATCAATGTGAATACAATATGTTCTAGTCAAAAGCTTGAAACAAATTTTTACACATAAGTTTCTTTTTTGTTTTTAAATAATATTTTATAAGTTTATTAATATATTTCTAAAACAACTATTATAAGTTAATACTCTTAACCATGGATATTTTACTTTTAAATAAAATTTACAATCTTTTTTTAAATGTATTGAGTAAACTGAACCAAGAAAAGCAATTCAATTTTATCCGAAACTATGCAATAATTAGAATAATAATTTAACAGAAACTATGCAATAATTAGAATAACAATTGGTCTTATTCGAAAGGCATGAATGTGTAAAGTTAAAATTCATTATGAAAGATGGAGCATGTGTTTTTTTTTGTGTGGTATGCTTATGTTGATTTGAAATTTGTATTATTTAGACACATTTAAAGGGATAATTGATTAAAGTTTGAGATTTGAATGGCTCACACGTAAACATGTTTTCACTAAGTGATAATTATGAAAACATAGTATACATAGTGATAAGCCCTTAAAATCTCTTGTCATCTATCTTAATGTGTGAAACGTTTGTCCCTACAGTCTACAGCGTTGTCCCGGATAACTGCACACCGTTCTGCGTAAGAAACTGAATTTAACATTAAAATGTGTACCACATAAAAAATTATTCGCGTTTTTACTCGATTCTAAAGGTAGCTTTCGTATTTCCCGAGGCGCGCAATGCCTCGGGTATCGCGAGATAGGTCAGGTCATTAGGTTCCATCAGAGGCCTACAGGTGAGATCAAGAAGATTTTTTTATGTTTTTTTTTACTTTTACAGGTCAAATTTTATTTTATATTCTTTTGGTTACATTTGTTTTAATCCTACATTTAAATTATTCCTTTGAGGATCTCCTGTTATTATTTATGACACAATGTTGATAAACACGTACTTTGTGTGATTTGGAGCACATCAATATCACAAGATTATTTTTTTCCGCTCCACTTGGCTGTAGTCTTTGTTGATTGATTTATTTTACATGAGATACAGTATTTTTTTCAAATGATTATTCAAGACATGAAGGGAACATTCTCATAATAGTTATAAAACAGAAAAAATACCTTTAATTTTCCCCACTTGTTTTTACATATTTACTTTTTAATATGATAAAAAAAAATATGGTCTCATATTATATTTTTGAGCTCATATTCATATGTATTTTATAGGTTCAAGATAAAATACCATCCAGAGGAATCCCTTAAGAGGAAAGAGGAACAGCAAAATTCCTTAAAGGTAAACTTGATTATATTTTTTGTACGTAATAAAAGAAAGCTGTATTACATAACTAAAAGGTTCTTTCGACATTATCAGTCATTTGTGTGGTTGGTCTATAGTATATTGAGCCCCTTACTTAAATTGAAAAATCCCAGTTGGATCGGTTGGGACACGTGTTGAGAATGTCAGATGATGACCAAGAAGGATGTGGAGGACAGACTAAACTGGACTGGGAGACCGTTTCCAAGAATGCTCAGGATCAACTCCTGTATGATATAGATATTTCAAAACCACATTCACTCCTATCCAATATAAAGACTTTTCAGTAAGTTCAAATACAACTATTTTTACAATTATTAGTATAATTAACTACCTTTTTTTTTATAAAAATCAGGCCTTGTTTTTTTTACATACTTAATTTTAGTACCTTCTTGCAATATTTAATTAATATTGCAGAAATGCGTCATTTTTATATTATTCTGTTTTATTTAATTGAATTGTTTTTATTTTTCAGAATCGTCTAAAAGTGTTTTTAGACATTTTGGAAAATAAGTGTTTGGAGAAAATTACGGTGGATGTAGATCAATCTGAACAAATAATAAGGTTGTTGGATACGGTTGTGATCAAATTGGAAGGTGGCACTGACGATGACCTCAAGGTTCTAGATGAGCAACCTAAACCTCCCCCAGTTCTTGAACTTAGTGGTTAGTGTTTAAATATATTATTTTTTAATATATACATATTGAACCCTTGTTTTATAAAGAACATTGAACTTCTAAGAAGGGTACAAAGATGAGCAACAGAAATTCCATTATGTCTTACTAATCTGACTTGATATAAAACTGTAAGTTAATGGGTTGTCCGGGAATTAATTTCGTATTTTTAACTCAAATTCAAATGCAAATTGCATCAACTGCTCTAGTATGGTGGTTTTCAAAATTTTCAGTATCTCTTCAATCTCTCGTATCGTAGAATATTGGTTATTCGAGATCATTATTGATTTTGTTATTATCAGTAATAATCGGTCTTCCAGAGAGGACAAAATTTTTTTGTATCATATTTTGGTTGTGTTGCATTCTTTCCTTTTGTTATATCTTCAAAATAACTAAAGAAAACGGCTCAAGCAATTTACGTAAACAATTGCCAAAAAAATGCACTAAACTACCTTTCATAATAATATACATTCAGCACTTTTGAAATGCAGTTAGCAACAACAAAAATTTTCCTAATGACATCTATCTGTGAAATAAAAAATGACTCTGGACAACATATTAGTGTTACATCTTACAATTATTGACCTTATTGTACATTTTTTATTTAATTTCAGTGAAGCCAGTCGAGATAATCTTGGACTCTGATAGTGCTGACAATGTTAAGAAAGAGGCAGCAGATTCCGATACAGAAGACAAAGACAAGATGTCTGAGAAGGAGAAGAAAAGTACGGAGCCCAAGGACACGGTGCCATTAAGCATGGATATCGACCCGCACCATGTGGAACTGCAAGAGCAGGCTAAGCTTTTCTCTAAAGTCAATACTACCGTTATTGGGGATGTCCTGCCCATTGCTACTGCTCCAGAGACAGAAAAAGGTATATAAAATTTTCAATTCAAGTAAAGGATTAACCATGAGAGTTTGGGAATCATTCAGTATTTTTTGTCTATGCTGAAGTTATTCCTTTTTCAAATAGTAACAGTAGTTACTTAATATATAAGGCACACATTTTAAAAATTCTTTAATCCAATGTACATTGGATTTAACGTATATTGGAATTTTATGCCTCATTTGTTATGTTGCTCTATGTGGGATATTGACTTTCACCGCAAAGAATGTGCTATCTAGTGTAGAGAAGAATTTATTTATGCCATTTTAAAAAATAAAGATAATTATACCACTACACTACCTCCTATAGTCGCAACATGAAACATGCCGAGGCCACAAATTGTCACCACTTGATCCTATCGGTCGTCAGCAGCTATGCTTCCTCTCAATTAATGTCAGCTTCGTAATCTGTGGAGTACTGTCTATAGACCCAGCGTGGCAGAAACCAACTTGGAAAAAACTTATAACTTGAGCAAGAGGATTCATTGCTTTGCCATATTTATCGTATGGGAGGCTGGGTGTTTTAAGCTTTTTTGTGCTTGGTTTAGAAATTTAAGGAGACAAAATGATCAGAACATTACACTGCAGCGGCTCAATCCTCCCTGTGTGGTGGGGCATCCTGATTTTATTAATTATAGTATTATTTGATTACACAAACTTGTAATTTTTAATAAGTATGAGAAACAGAAAAGTATGTATAACGAGATACATAAATGTGGACAGAGTGAGATTTTGAATTGTGCAAATGGAGATCTGTCCTCTCAGCCCACTCCAAAAAGGACAGAGTATGTAGGTAATTTTTTTGAAATGTTGATAAAACCTGACAAGAAAAGTATTAATTTTACAGATATTCCGTTATTACTTGGAAGTGTCAATTTGTATTATCGTATTTTGAGTTCCTGCAAAATTTAATAGTTAGCTTGATCAAGTAATTAAAAATTAATTTAATTATTATCTGTCTTAGGATAGGAATACACCTAGTTAGGCAGGAGAGTACTTTGCATGTTTAATTATATAAAAATGTAATTTTTCTTATGCAGTCAAAGAACCGTCTCTCAAGCGCAAGAGGAGCAGGTCTACCAATAGTTCCAGTGGATCTTCCTCTTCCTCCTCCTCCTCATCCGACTCCTCGGACAGCGAGGGCGAGGGTGAAGGGGCGGGAGGCAAGAGTGAGGGGGAGCCACAGCCACCCGGCCACACTGATGAGATTGATGAGACTGGCAAGGAAGCCACTGAAGTATGCCTATTTTTTATTATTCACAACTAATGAGAGTATCTCGTACACAGGTTGATTTTATTAAATAAATTTACGAAAATTATTTTACGAAAATGATTTTTTCCATGGGTTGATGAATGAATTAAGAATTGATTCAACTTCTTGAAAGTCTTTGTATATAGATATGGATAACTAAGCCATACTAATCTTTTTTATGGAAAATTATTTTAACCATTTAATTCTTCACTTTCATAATTCAATTGTTTCAAGTCATTGATTTTTAAATAATTGCCAATTGATTAGTGATTAATTTCGCAACTTCAATAGTAATTGTTTTCTTTCAATCTCTATTGAAAAAGTCTATATGTTGGACAGCTTTATAAAAAAAATAATATTTTAAATGTAAGTTTGGCTTCATATAGTACGAGGGTTGCTACTTAAGTTTTGAGATATGGGAACACCAGTGTAGATACGTCAAATCTGACATCAGCATCATAAAATTTGACATTTTTAATGCCTCCCTACTTCTGAGTATTAACAGCATACTAGTAATTCCAGAAAAGTGATCATCATTGATAAGTGATTTATATTGTATTAGTTTACATTCATATAAAATATATTGAAAAATAATTATTAATTCTTTCTTTTACAGGTGTGAAAAGTATTATTGTATATCTTGTGACTAAAAAATTAATACGAATTTTTTATTTTTATATTTTAGAAGATAGTGGATATTGATGCAGCAACAGAAGATGCAAAGAAAGATGAAGAAAAGGAGGAAATAAAAGAGGACAAAGACACAGAAGAGGAGGAAAAGGAAGAGGATAAGAGCCAGGATGCCAACAAAGCAGTGGAGGTGGAGAAGAAAGAACCTCGAGCTATGCATAAGACCACATCTATATTTTTGAGGAACCTCTCCCCTACTATCACCAAAGCAGAAGTTGAAGCGGTAAGAAATTCAGTGTTATAAAAACTCATGCAACGATTTGAAGCTGAAATATAGAGAGATCAATCCTGAAGTCTCGATGACAAATCAATGATCAAAGTTCCAAGACGATCGTCAGGTTTAATCTGTTCAAACATAAATTCCGATAAATTAAGGTCATAGGTAAATTAAATTTGGGAATTAATTTGTCGGTAATTGAATCCAGAATGTTCATTTATTTAGCATGAAAGCTAATTATAAGAACATGCTGCTAACATTAAAATATATACGGCTGTAAATTGCTGTGTGCATATCGAACTGGTCAACATGCTAATTCTAATTTGTTTGTAGTTTATGCAATGGACAGTTTCTTTTATCGCATACTGATGTATATTTTATCTTACTTGGTATAAAATAGATTATAAATGTTGTATTCAGAAGTCTTACAATATGAATTCTGATTATTTAGATGTGTAAGAGGTACGGAGGCTTCTTGCGTGTGGCTCTAGCAGACCCCTTGCCTGAACGCCGCTGGTTCCGCAGGGGCTGGGTCACCTTCTGTCGGGAAGTTAACATCAAAGAGATCTGCTGGAATCTCAACAATATCAGGGTAAGTCCGCATTACATTCCTGCTTTCTATTAAATTTTCAACTTATTGTCAATCACATAGAATTATAATCCAAATTCACCACTCTTTTCACAGATCAGAACATACTTCACTTTGTAATAAATACATATCTATAAATCATTGCTACAAATTTTTAAGAATGTTATTCTAAGTTTAAATGCTCATGTCTTGGATTTTTTAATTAATGCATGCTTTTCTTTTATAAAATTGCAGTTACGTGATTGTGAATTAGGTGCCATAGTGAACAGAGACCTTTCACGGCGGGTGCGACCAGTGAGCGGACTCACGCTGCATCGGCAGGTGGTACGTGCAGACGCACGCCTGGCTGCCCGTCTCTGCCACCTGCTGGACTCTCGTGCCAGCCTCTGGGGCAACAGTGCGCCCGAAATCTCCACACAAGTGCAGGTACATTTTATTACCATCATTTTAATTCTGCAGCTTTATTTTGTACTGAGATTTTAACAAAATAGTTAATGTTTGATAAACAACCTTTACAGTCAAGTAGACTTAACTTCCACTTGAAAGCTTAATTCGTGATGGTGACCATAGCTTTTTTTCACATTTAGAACTTTTAAATGCTAAATCAGTGCTTCTATAGCAGATGGTGTGTTGTATGTGTCTTCATATTTTTATTAATGGTCATGATTTTTAGTTTGTGTTGGCATTTATTTTGATTGTGTTTATTTAAAAAAAAAATATTATAGTACATTTTTTTATCAATATAACATAAAAAAAATTTTAAGTGTAAAAGGTTAAACCATGTAAAATACCTTCCGCTGCCTTCAAATTCATACTTGTACCTAAAAATTTAAATTTAACAAAATACAGTTGGATCCTTTACTGATCCCTTTTTGTTTTACTTTAGTTTGGTTTCGTGTCTGCGAATCCTGTCCTCCACAACATTACAGAGTACCTCATTGAGGAGGGCTCGGCTGAAGAGGAGGAGTTGCTAGGACTGGGCAGCAATGGGTCTACGGAGGCAGGCACCAGCAATAACGAGGGTGCAGCCGAGGGCGATACTGTTGAACGAGACCCCCAACTCACAGCAGTGCTGGATCGTCTTATCCTCTATCTGAGGATAGTGCACTCCATGGATTACTATAATCACTGCGAATATCCTTATGAAGATGAAATGCCCAACAGGTGTGGTATTATGCATGCCAGAGGACCAGCACCCAATAGTAAGGTAAGACCATTTTAAATGTTTTTTTTAGTAGGTAATACACCCAAACTAGGATGATCTGTGCCATCAAATTCAAGTCATATTATTTTTTCAATTATATTAGTATAATAAATTAGTATTCGTAAGTAACAATTTAAAAAATAATAACTTGCAATCCTAAAAAAGGTTCAGTAATTGGAATAGGGCATTTTGAGAAGCATAACCTTCAGTTCACTGTAGAGCAGTTACATGACATATATGACAGATGTAAATTTAAAAAAAAAACTCAATTTATTGCATAACATATATCACTAAACATCCTAAATACATTAAATTTATATTAAAAACTATAAAAAAGTCATGCAATGTAGCAAAGTTAGTAAAAATAATAAAAAAACTGAATAATTTTATTCTTAACTTAATTGACCTCTGGGGTCTAGGAGCGGGGTAGAACACTTGCCATCCACGCAGGGTTTCAGATTTCCGATGGTCAACAAAAAGTTAGATGTATGCATGCAGTGGGAGGAAGTATAGTTTCCTTCACGCATTATTACATTACTGACACATACAGGCAAACCATGAGTGACATACATATTCTAGCGGCTCTAAATTCCGAAGCCGCGTATAATGGGGTTAAAGACATGTTTATGGCCACACTTCAACATATTCACATAAATAGTGCGGATATGATGAGAATAGTACTATAAAAAAGAGATGGTGCAAAATAATAGAAAAGTAGCAGTGAAAATTGTTTTTATTTTCAGAATGTTATTCTTCAGATATTAACTTGTTTGCTTGTATCTATGTTATTTCTTTATACTTGTTCCCCTTTCAATGCGAGAATGTTTTTTATAGGTGACTGGCAATGAGATAAGCGAGTACATCCGCTCATTCGAGAGCAAGATGTCGGCTTTCCTGCAAGACATGCCTACATTGGACGAGCAGGAGTTGGTGAAGCTGGGCACTAAGGACTGTGAGGCAGAGGTGGAGAAGTTCATCCAGGCCAACACACAGGAGCTGGCCAAGGACAAATGGCTGTGCCCACTCAGCGGAAAGAAGTTCAAGGGTCCTGACTTCATCAGGAAGCACATATTCAACAAGCATTCTGAAAAGGTAAAATTTAATTTACCACCGAGAATCGCCGGATGCAAAGTAAATGCCACCATCAAATTCAACTCCCATATCATATTTTAATCTCTTTCACCATGTCACTCTTACACTAATGGTAACAGAAACAAACCAGAACACTAGAAGTTTTGTTGCAAATAAAACTGCAAATATTTCCAGTAAATGGAAAAGTGTAGCAGTGATTGAAATAAAAAGATTGTTAGTGTACATTTTTTATAAAAAATAAACTTTTTGATTTGTTGACATACAGGTGGATGAAGTAAAGAAAGAGGTTGAATATTTCAACAACTACCTTCGGGACGTGAAGCGGCCACAGTTAGCTGAGCCTCCCCAGAGGAGAAATGAGCCGTCCCACCAGCCAGCTTCTTATCCTCCCAGGTGAGCGAGATAGCTGTTGTCAAGTTTATCATCAATAAATACTCTGTTTGAAATGATTAAAACTAGATGATTATATTATCTTGCCAACATTATTGTACATTATTTAGATTCAATCTAAATATGAGCGTATTAGTAGTAAAGCATTTAGGATATATGATAAAGGCGAGAATATGAAAATGAAGTACTGAATACAAAAATGACAATTTTAGTTGTCAACTATTGTTCAAAAGCAAATGCCTTCTTATTTTCTGCTATGCACATTAATATTTTATTTGTGTTTGAATGAAAATTTTGATATATTTTGGATTGGCAGGTTTTCAGATTAAACCGACTCATTAGTTTTCCTATGTACCTTAACCGTTTTACTGCTGGACATTTTTTTCAATACTATAAAACGTCTATATATAGACTCTCAGCACTCGAACGGTTAATACCCATAAAACATTAAAAAGATAACACACTTAATGACCTTAGATACTTATTTGATATAAAAACTTGTTTTATTTAAGTCAAATGAATTTTTTTAAATAAAATTTTGATAATATTTTGAAAAAAGTCCTAAATTTTTCAGCTATTCATCGGGTGGTTATGGAGGATATGGTCGCGGGGCTTATGGCTACCATACCCCCTACTACGCTCCGCCCGCGTACACCCCCGCACCCTACGCCCCTCCCAGGCACGCCAGGGCCTTTGCCAGAGGAAGGTATGCACTGTGAACATATCAACACATGGCCCAATGCTATTTACTTCAAGTTCGTTCATTTATCTTATCTTAAGAAAAACTGTGTGAGGTGAAGTTTTAATCAGTCAAATACCGAAATACATCGCTACAAACTGTTTGAGAAGTGACAAGTGAAATATTGGAGACATTTATAATGTTTATCTGTATTGTATATTATTGTTATGAAATGCTATGTTTATTATCTTACAAAATCAATATCTTTAAAAAAGCACTTTTAGTTTTATTTTTCTGTGAATATTTTTTGACTAAATCTTATGGAGAATATACTTCAACCTCTTACTTAGATGATTTAACATTTAATTGTAATAATCTGGATTTATGGATTAAATACTCCCTGAATTGTAAATGTGCTGCGGTGTCAGGTATGTACTTGTAGTTTGATATTTCATCATGTGTATTGTTCAAATACTAACTTGAAATTAATGCTATGAACAGACTTGAGTATTTTGCATTGGGCCATTTTGAATATCTCTTGTGTACAAATGAAATGGTGTCATTATTTCATTAAATGTATTCTTTTTGTTAATTTAATTTTTATTTTCATATATCTATTTATTTATTTTAAAATGGGCTCTCATCTATTATTTGTACCATTTGATCAAATATTCTTATTTTTTTAGTATATTAATATAAAGGTTTCATATATATATTTTGTATAATCATGTATCAAAATCTATATATGATGTGTTTAATAAATAACTTATCAGTTGTATATTGTATTGTATTACGCTTTCGTTGTCTACAGAACAACTTGGCAGGTTTATTGCCACGTGGTAATCTTTTACAGTCAGCCAAAAAGGGGTTAAATAAGCCTTAAGTGAAAATCAGACTGGAATCCTTTTTTTTTTGTTTAAATCTGGGTACCAGCGGGATTAAACCCGTAAATGTCGGGTTGAAATAAAGGCACCTTATCAACTAGGTTTTATATTTATAAATATTTTTTTATTTAATATTCCAAAAAAATCAAATCACCAAACAATTATATTATTCATTTACATATGTATTTATTTGACATGTTTTAAATTTTCATGTATTTATAAATATTTTAATATTCAAATAAGATTCAAGCGGTCAAATTATTTTCAATTTTTTTATTCATATATAAGAAAAGCATAAACACACCTCATATACCTTTGGTGGTAAGCAGAAAGGACATTCTTCTTTTTATACACACTTATATCACTTTGAAGAATGTGAGTTTTTAATATCCTTATTGAACGAAATAATTATTAATTTATTTTGTAGTTTGTTGAAAGTAGTGTTTTGAAATGCTGCAATTTCTCATTTACTGCTGTTGATATGTAGACCATTAAAATTTCTACTATATATTTGTATACTGTTAAAACATACACAGTTTATTTTTTGTTTGTATGATTAATATGAGCAATTGCAGGAGTCTTTTTTGCAGTCGCAATTTTTGGCATGGAAATGGAAGTAGACTTGAATCAATAATTGTTTTACACAATTTTTTTAAATTATCTGTATTTTGAACTTTGGATAAATATTCTGTTTTGTTTCATGTACGTTTTTCTAACATAAATAATGAAATTTTTCACACTTGCATACTATACAGAAAATGATAAAAAAACCATCATTTTGTATTTTCAAACCGATTCAATTCATAAAAAATATCTTACATTCGTCAACATTAAATTTAGTTTCAATAGTAAATGTTTACTTGAAGTAAAATTTAGAGAATTTAGATAAATAAGAATTTTTTGCTATAAGTGAATTCTTAATGCAATACATATTTGTAATGAATTTGTATGATTTTTTGCTATTCAGCATATAATGTAGACCACTTCAGGACTTGAATTATCAGTTATAAAAATCTAAGAAATATTTCAGGGATGCATTCGTGGATCGCTCCAGGCCGCTGATAACGTACAATGACCTTGACCTCCCAGAGAATGGTGATCTATCATTTTTTTGATCCGTGACTAGATACCGACTTTCTTCATTTAAGTCGTATTTCTTTATTAAATCCAAGCAATAAGTGTTATTTCTGTTAAACTGGCTCAGTTTATGAATTATGAAATATTCATTTCTTATTATCTTTATATATGTCAAAAATTTTGTTGACTTTTTAGGAAATAAATTTTAATTTAACCTACACTTTTTTTTCATTTCCCCACTCACCTTCATCCCTCCACCCTCTCTGGGAGGTAAATGTTTTTCTTGATTCTTTTTACAGAGTGATAAGAATCTAATTGAACTAAAAGATAAATCACTTAAATTGATTTGATTGATCGACAAACACTTATCAGATTGCATAGAAGTATAACTGTGATCGCAACTCTGCCTACTGGTTAAACATATTTAAGACACTTTCCTTGCTACATACATTTTTTTTAAAAGGACTTTTAGTTTCAATAGTTATTTTTTCAAGTATGAATAATTATTCTAACTTCTGAGCATTGAAATATGATAACAATTATCAAATAACAAGTATTTTCAGTGAAATAATTTAAATATAAGTGATGCAGTTGTTTATAGATTTTAATTTTAAAATATATCAGGTCTGTAAATATGAAACCGGCTTTTTTTTATAGAAAATGCGCATTTATTGTCTGAAAATGGTTAAAAATATTTTATTCAAAGTATTGCCCATCGCTAGCTACACATTTTCCCCATCTCTCTAGCAATTTGTGGATGCCATGCCAAAAAAACTGTTGCTCTTTTGAGGCAAACCAATCATCGAGCCATTTTCGTAAGAACTGAAGCGCTGCTCAGCAAGTGCATGTTCCATCGATGCAAATAAGTAGTAATCGGATGGAGCCAAGTCTGGTGAGTAAGCCGCATGAGAAAGTATTTGCCAACTAATCGCCTCAATCTTTTCCTTGACCGGTTTTGCTGTGTGCGATGGTGCATTATCATGAAGCAAAATCACTTTGTGTTGCCTCTTTTGATATTCCAGTCGTTTTTTACGCAATGCTTGGTTCAAATCCATCATTTGTTGTCAGTAGCGTTCAGTATTAACGGTTTCGCCAGGTTTTAGCAGCTCATAATAGATAACACCCTTCTGATCCCACCAAACACAGAGCATTGTCTTCCGTCTATAGCCATTTGGCCTTGCAGTCGATGTCGCTGGTTTGCTTGGAGTTACCCATGATCTTTTATGCTTAGGATTCTCGAAATATATCCATTTTTCATCGCCAGTCACAATTCGATGGAGAAATGATTTTCTTTTGTACCTGGTGAGCAGCATTTCGCAAGTGGTTTTTTCGGTTTTCCTGCTGTCTTTCATTCAGTTCATGTGGAACCCATTTTCCCACCTGGATCTTTCCCATGGCTTTCAAACATATGGAAACGGCTTCTCGCGTCACATTTAATTGATCCGCGAGTTGTCGTGTTTGAGCAACATCTTCAAACTTTCTCGGTGGTCTTCCACGTTCTTTGTTTCTCACGTCAAAATCCCTACTTTTGAATTTTTTTAACCACTCAAAGCACTGTGATTTATACCAAGAGCATGCTCACCGTAAGTTTCGACAAGCATTCAATGCGATTCTGCAGCAGTTTTCTTCAAATGGTAACAGAAAATCAATGCTGTCCGCAAATCGTAGTTTTCAGGCACATAAACAGACATGTTCAACGCTATGAAAATATATGTAGTTGTATTAAAGTTGTATTGTTGTGAGTTAAAAGTCTTTGACAAATGTAAACACAAGAAAAAGGTGCCAATGACGCGGTTTGACAGTCACTACATTGACAACTAGAGCCATCTATGAGCAAATTCCGGTTTCATATTTACAGACCTGGTAGCTCCTATCTTTAGGAGTGGACTATTTATCGTTATCTTTAGGGAGAACCTATGAGACATATGGACTTTAGAACTGATTAAAATGACAAAACTTTTAAAAGGAACGTGACAAGGCCAATAACTTTCTCTTTTAATTGAAGAGAGGAATTATGTATACATAAATGCTGAATTAATTTCCTAGTTTAATATAAAGGTTTAACAATAACATAACTATAATGATTTTATATATTTTTCAATTATTTGGTAATGAAAAAATCACTGCTTATATAATTGAAAGTAAATCATCTTCAAAAAACAAAAACTAATCAAAATATAACATTGGCACCTTGATTTCTTAAATGAATCTTAAGAAGTAATTTTTTAATTCTATTACACTTTCCTTGTACACAGTGCAACCTGATAGGTTCATTGCCCAACTTTTGAACCAACCAGAAAGGCGTTAAACTAGCCTTAAGTGAAAATGAAAACCCTTTTTAACCCTGAGAGTGCTACGAGAAAAACATATAATTGTCTATTTAGTGCCGAGATATATTTACGATTCGGACGTTCGTGATAAATATTTCTTTAAACAACAAAAAAACAAAAAAAATATATTTTTACAACATAAATATATTTTAGAATATGTACCCTTGTATTCTAAATGAATAATATTCATTTAGAATACAAGGGTAGAACAAATTTCTTCCACTGCTATAGCAGTGCGCCGATCTCTCAGGGTTAAGAAATTCAGATACCAATGGGAATGAACCCGCTACCCCTAGATTAGAAGACAGGCTCATATCAAGGAGGCTATGGAGGTCGTCAATACTGTTTTCAAAGTAAATGTAAAAGTAAGACATCCGTGTTTATTTACTTTTCATTTTTACCTCTTAAAAATAATGAAATTTATCAAGTTTCAAATTTGTTCATCTGTGACACCCCATTTGTTAACGAGTGGATTCAGTTTTTAATTGATATTTTATTTTTATCAGTGGAGTTTTAGTATAAAAAATGAAGCATACATTTAAATTTTGTAATATTTTTTTGTGTACATTAGAATATGAAGAGTACTTAGATGGTTTGGGCATGTAAAACGAATGAATGAAGAAATATTAACAAAACAAATATGCAGTGAAATGTGAGTGAAAGTGTAGTCGACGAAGTCCAAGGAAAGTATGGTTGGATCAAGTATATTTTGAAAGTAGGTAATGGTAAAAAGATAAATCGTAGGAATTGTATGAGAAGGTATATGGATGTAGAAAAGTCTGACGCTCTGTTCTCTCTTCCTATCCCAATAGGGACAGCATTATGGTATATATATATATATATATATATATATATATATATATATATATATGTTTATATACATTTGCTAATTCAGTAGGTGAGTGTAAAGGTACCTTTTGAATTTCACATTTTTTAAAATTTTATTTCAAAATAGAAATCAGCACCATTTAGAGATCGGAATTTCCTCAGAATTGAAATTGATTACTCTAATAAATTTGATAAAAAGGCAACAGATACCTATTATGGCATTTCCATAGCAAAGGTGGAGAGGAATATTTCTGGGAAAAGTTGCCGAATTTCTGATAGGAAGAAAAATTACACTTGATGAATAAAAGAATATACTAGAAGGTAAGAAACTAGACTTGTTGTGGGAGTGTGTTATTAAAATTGAAATAAGCATACATACATACCATCACGCGTATCCCTTTTGGAGTAGTCAGTTAAGACAGATGTCCACACAAACAGCCTTTGCTTTACCCACATTTAAATATCTCATACATTTTTGACTGTTTCTCACACTTACCTTTCTCTCAGTCAAAATTTCTCCAACTAGTCATAGATTCTTCCATTACTTCCTTGGTCTACCTCTTCCTCGCATACTACTCATTCCAGACATTTGTCTTTCAGAGCTCATTCTCTCAATATGTCCAAATTATCTCAATATTCTTTTTTTAATCACTTATAACATCTGATTTAAACAGATGACCTTATAGCCTGGTCGATAAGACGTTTCTCTTCCAGCCTGAGGATTTTCGGTTTGAATTATATTGGTACCAGATTTTTATAAAGGTCTCCAGTGTGCTTTTCACTTAAAGCTTATTTAATTAATCCTTTTCTGGGTAATTTTCAGAAAAATAAATAATCATTTTTGCTGCTTTTTCAGCAAAATAAGTTGTCAAGGTTTTCTACAAGTAAAGAATTTACAGCTTTTTAATGAAAAATTGACTGTTTTTTCTATTATATTTCAAAACTAAGGGTGGAATTTTTGTCTTTTGTACACAAGTGGCACTGACATCAGCCGTGGTACTGGTAGAGTAAGTAGCTTTATTATACTTACCAAATTTGTTGCAAATAAAAATTATAAGAAATACAGTACCAGAAACCTGTCTTCAAAAATAAAAAGAACAGCTGTCTAGGTGGGGTATGATTTCAAAATTGTTTTTTGAATGAAAATATGCACTACTGGTCTTTCTTTTAATCAATTCAGGGGTTCTAAATTATTGCTTTGTAGAATCTTTTTAAAGCAAGTATTGTAAAACAATCAATGTGGATATGAAGAAATTAATAATTTATGAATCCTAATACTTATTTGCAATATTATTCTAATATAATATTTAGTCCTTAGATGTTCAGATTTTCTTTAATGAAGTATGGTAGCAATCATGAGAAGGTTTTTTTTTATTTGATTGAATTTGAGGGTTTTTCATATCTTACTAATGTGGACTAGACTATTATTTTAGTGTGAATTTCATTATAAATTGTATGTGTTCTGCCTGTGCCTATTTTTGCTGTTGAGATATATCTTGCTGATGAGAATATTGGTGTCTTGTTAAAGGGGTGGTGCTTCTGACTTCCGCCCAGTGATCCACTACCGCGATCTCGATGCTCCGAGGGAACCCGAAGAGTTTATTTAAGACTGCGCCATATAATTATCTACCGTCTGTTATATTTCTTTTCGATGTGGTTTGTTAATTTTTGTAAATCACCATAATTTCAACCAATACTGCGTAATATCTTTGTTTAGACATAATTCAATAGCTAGCTTGTTCCCAAGTTTGTCAAAGATTTTGATTGTAAATTTGATAAAAAATATTTTGCAAATGTTTATATAAATATTTCACATATGAACCCATGCTGTCTAATTTTCCAGTAAAATAATTCATATTAAAAGTCAGTCATATTAAAATTGTACTTATCAATAATATTAAGTCTATTGGTGATTAGCACTCGACAGGATTGTTTAAATTCAAAGAGATAATTGCAGACAGGAAAGCTAATCAAATGGTCTAAATAATTTATTTTTAACACAATTGGCAGTATTTGTTTTAGGACATTATTTATATATGTAAATTTAGTTCTTTAATAACTTTGGAGTACATGGGACAAAGATGATTGTCATATTAACATTTAACGAATCGATGCATGGGTATATCAATGCACCAGAGATTTATATGTCATTATTATATGATATATACTACTTTGATCAAAAAGTTTTAGGACTTTATTCATAAAATTGAAAATACAAGTTTATTCATCAAAATCGATATGGTCCCCTTCAAAGTACTCCCCATCGACTGCAACACACTTACGCCAGCGCTTGATCCAATCCTCGAAACACCGCTGGTACTCAATTTTCGGTATGTCCATCAGAGCTGTCTTAGATTTTTTCATGATATTCTCTCGGGTGCTGTAACGCGTTCCGCGAAGCGGCTTTTAAAGTCGGTTGAACAGGAAAAAGTCGCAGGGAACCAGATCAGGTGAATTCGAAGGCTGCTGGATAGTATTCGTGTTGTTTTTCGTCGAAAACTCATAGAAATCATGTCTCGCGATTTCAACGCGGTCCTTTTTTGCATGAAATTGAGGTCTTTCGGCACCAGTTTTGCAGCGACACGTCTGAGGCCCAAATCACTAACCAAAATGTCTTGAGCGGATCCATAAGCGATGTTCAAGTCCTCTGCCAGCTCTCTAATGGTCAATTTACGGTTTTCGGCCAACATTTCTTTTGATTTTATCGATGTTTTCATCGGTTTTTGACTGCCACTGCGTTCGTCATCCTCGACCGACACGGCCACTTCTGAAGCGTTCGTGCTACCGAAAAACACTTCTCCAATATTTCCAAGGTCTGCGGACCGTTAAATCCGTTTTTCACACAAAATTTAATGCAAACTCGTCAAAATTTAATGCAAACAGCGTAACTTTTACAAATGTCAAGCTATAACGCTGAAATTTGGAGGGAAGTGTCAATGATAGATGTGGTAACCTAACGAAAAAAAAAAAGAATTCCAATCGGGTGACTGACAGCGCCACACAGTGGCTGGTCCTAAAACTTTTTGATCAAGGTAGTATTCTTTTTATAATACCTATGTGTGTCTTACTAAAATATTGACGAGAGGAACAAAAACTTAATATTAAATTGGTGTAGTAAATATTTTGGAACAAATAAGATATCAAAAAATTATATATTCTGAGTTATGCCAATTTGGATATCTCTTGTCAAAATTTTGTAAAAGTGTGTGATAAAAAATGATGACATATTACTTATTTAATAAGTATCAGCTGTCATTTATAAACTAAACAAATAATGTTAGTCCTAATTTGGTTTGTGTATTCATCTTTTTCTATTGTACTCTTCAACAAATACTGTTTTGAATCACATAGGTAACTTTATTATTTTATTGCATAAGCAAAATGAAAAGATACAATTCAATATAAAATACCACACTCAAATTACATTTCAGCTAATGTACTTCAATTGTACAAAGGTATATGAAAATTGTGAAGTCAGTAATTAATTGATTTTTTTTTTATATTGTAGTAATGAGACAGTAAATGTCTTCGAATTGATTTCTTGAATCTAAGAAAAAAACAATATAACAAATATTAAAAAAAGGGTTATATTAAGTCTCAACTTATAAGCAAACAAGTTAAACTCAATAATAGTCCTCTGCTAAACATGTTTCCCATTCGAAAATCATCCTTTTGGCACTAATCCCCTCCCTCTCTCCTGGACTTATTACAATTAAAAAATATATATTTTAGACATAATTTAATTCAATCTCACCTGATGAGGAAGACGGATGTCTTTGAAACCGGAAGTGAACTTCAATAAAACAGTAGTGAATACAAAATAAGTGCTTTATTTATTTTATTTAACATTTATCTTAGAATTCTTTCAAAATTAATTTATGTTCTGAAATAAGATGATAAAAAATAGATCGAAAAAATATCAAGAGTAAAACTGATTTAAGATATTTTTAAAGGAACCAGCTAATTAAAACTTATTTATTGTGAAACCTTCTAAAGAAGGGATAGTATTTGAAATGTGTTCAGTTTGATTTTTCAAAAAAGTAACATGTTTCTCGGGAAAACATTTTAAATTGGAAAATTTAAACGGGTTTCTCCATATAAATATGTTAAATTTTGGTTAATTGAAACCTAAATAAAATAAATACGGACTAAATAGCAAAAATCTTATTATTTTGTTATTCATTATTATTGATTTTTTATATGCTTTTTTAATATTCTAAAATTCTAGGGAATATGATAATTTTAAGGGAGATCTTTTTTGTTTCTATAAAATTCAGTTATTTTGTGCTACTTTTCGTATGTATAAAATAAATAATTCCATTGCAATTATTAAATTTTTGCATTTTTATATCAGATCTTAAAATTTTTTTGCGATTTATTTTTATTTTAAATATTTGTCTACTCTAAAGACATAAATAATGTAGAATCATTATCACATATAATGTTTGAAACTACATATTGTTTTTTTTATTTTTTCATTGTATTGTCCTCTATAGTTCGGAAATTCTAGGATGAGTCCTGTGACAGCTCACAAATTTGCCCCAATACAACCTTGTAACGATGTTCAGTGATTTTAATTATTTTATCAACTTTAATATAAACCTCAATTTTAATAAATAGCAAGTTATTTAGGTAAATACATTACATAAGGTTGTATTGGGGCAAATTTGTGAGCTGTCACAGGACTCATCGTAGAATTTCCGAACTATAGACATTGCTTATTTGAATTCATTAAAAATAAACATTTACATGAAAAACATAATATGAATTAATTTCTCAAAAATAATATTGTTTATAATTGACTTTTGGTCTGGTTATAAGACATAAATTTTAGTTAAAAAAATTGCATTTAAATTTTTTTTTATAAAATTCAGTTAAGGATTTTTATATTCTTAATGCAGTTATTTAAATCATAAAAACTTGTTTTAACTGAAATGGAGTTTTAAATTTATACAAAATAAGTGAGTTATGACTTATACACTGCTTAGTCATTTTCTACTGTTGACAAATTTATTACTGTGCAATACATCGAATCAAGTGTTTTGGGCGGAATAACAATACATTGGCAATTTAAGTTATTCTAGGTGCTTATAGTAAAAAAGATGATAATAAATTGGCACCAGGGATTTTTAAGTATAGCAAAGGGGCACCGATAGATCAGCACATTGGGACTCTATATGGGCCAAATAAATTAGCTAAGTTTCAAATTAGATAGAGTAATATTTGATCTTTTTAAAAACGTTCAAACTTTTGATTTATGGAATTCTCATTTGCCACTTTTGTGTCATATAACATACTTGACTGATATTAATATTGAGCCCATTTTTACTAGAATAATGCATTTGTAATTCAATATTTATTTAAAATAAATACTACATAATAGTTCTTCATTTTCTTCTCAGCTTATTTAAAAAGTTAAATTCTGTCTTAAAAGTTAATGGCTGTTTCACTGCTTTTCTCATGGTGAGGTGAACGGTGGACAGTCTGTGTTCAGTAGTTATTCATAATGTTGATTTTAACATGTTCCTCGCGGGAAGCACAAACGCCTGTGATCTGACGACAATCCAAGTTTCAAATCACAAATACTTAAAAAGAATGACACAAAACCGGAATGAAAATGGAACTAAAATTTAAAATAATCTTTATTCTAGCGACATCTCTGAAAACCTTGTCAAATAATATATTAGTTTATGAGATATTGTTGAATAAACAGAGCGCCGAATTTTTTTGGTTTCTCAATATTTCCAGCTATTGCGTCACATGTAACGACCTGTCGCGCGGATCGAGTCCTGTGATGAGTATCTCTTATGTAAATAAACATTACTAGTGCTATATGCATTTGATTGGGTGAGTGTAATGAATCATTGCTTTGATCGTAGCATTCCTTTGTTTATTTTACGTAATGTTTAGTTTATCTCCTTTATTTAATGAGTCTCCTTAAGAGTAATGACTATTATTTATTATCAGAAAATTACTTATGTGTCATGTTTACTTGGTGTTGTAATCAAATATCAGTGGTTCTAAACAAAATACGCGTTTAAACTTAGAAATTAAAAAACGCCGAAATTGTGCCGCTCACAGGATTCGTGGAATTTGATATTTAACGCGGTGAACAGATTAAAGATTAATTTTTTTATTAATGGTTTTAAAAAACATCTTGTAAATGTTTCTTTTGAGACTCATTAGTGAATCTCCCATTTTATATATTATATTACATATATGTGTATTATTTTTATTATATGTACAACTTCCTATATTTTATCTTCCACCTTGAAACTTAAGTAAAACAAGCATTTGAAACCCATGTAGGAATCCTTAAAGCATAAAACCTTAAATCGAAACAAACCTTTAATGTATTTGTAGGTACAGGTAGTCGTCGACTTACGACCACAATCGGGTCCGATAAACTGGTCGTAAGTTGATCTGGTCGTAAGTCGGTTTATGCAATAATTTCGGTACACATGTGAATTATAGTGTGTGATGATATAACATAAGACTGTTTTCTATGTTCTTATTATAATCAGTGTATCACCACTGTCGTTTATGAGTTTTCTTTTTTTATTATTTTTCGAGTTTGTCTTTATTTTCTTTATCATTAGCATTCCTGATATTCGGATATCTTTACGTATTACTTTGTTTTTTATTTTTACATTTGTTAGGATTAATTAAAAAATATGCTACAGTAAAATTGGTTAAATGTTATATGTATAAATAAAATATGAAAATACAGTTGTTTTTATACATATAAAAATTTATTGGCCGCTTGTTTGTCTAGATTGTTTGTTTCTTCTTCTCCTCGCATATTTCACGACATGGGCGAACCACATCGTGTGCCATCCGTTCAATCCTTACAAATCGTTCTATGTTTGGGTCCATTTCTTCAACATGTGGGAGAAGTTTATTCCAAAGATAAGTAAACCTTCGGATTGTTCCTTAACGGTGAATTTTCTTTCTGGTTCCCCCTCCTGTTCTTTTTCTGCTTCTCTTCTTTCTTCTTCCGCTACTTTTTCTTCATCCAATTTAATAAGTTCTTAATTCGTAAGTTCTCCAGACTCATGATCTAATAATTCCTCGATGTCCTCTACCTCACACTCTAAAGACAGATCTTTCGCCAATTTTACTATTTTTTCTATAACTACAAGTTCTTGTTCACTATCGAATTATCTTCAAGTATTTGCGTAACGCTCATCATAATTTTCCCAGATACCATTCATGCACTTCTTTGTCACAGCCTCCCAGGCAGGAGCGATATTTTTGGTACACCTAAGAATATCATACTGCTTCCTAAACTCTCGCAACGATAGCTCTGTGTCAGCATCTATAAGTTATTCTGAGATAGTTAGCCTTAAATGTAGCAGTATAACCTTGGCCCATAAGCTGAATGAGTGGAGTTGTGTTTGGCGGCAAAAAAATAACTTTCACGTTAGGATGAAGATCAGATACATTGGGTGGATGTCCAGGTGCATTATCTAAGAGCATCAAAATATTAAAAGGAATTTTACTCTCCACACAATATTCATGAACTTGAGGAATAAAACAATTCACGAATCAGTCTTCAAATGGGGTCTTCGTCATCCATGTTTTTTGATTGGAACGAAAGTACACGGGCAGTGTGTGCTTGTTTACATTTTTGAATGCTCGCGGGTTTTCTGATTGATAAATTACTAAAGGCTTGAGTTTGAAACCCGCGATGTTTCTGCTAAGCAGCAGATCAACCTACTTTTTTAAGTTTTTAATTCAGGCATGCTTTTGGCTTCTATATGGATGTAAACGCGTGTTGGCATTCGTTTACAGAATAATTCCGTTTCATCCCCATTAAAAATTTGCTCCGGTAGATACTTTTTTTCCTCCTTCGTACTGCTTAATTACCATCATTTTTGTTTTCAAATCAATAGCCTTTCATTGTTTCTTGGCACGTTGAAAAATTCACATTTTCCTTGTTGTAGACATCTCCAAAGGGTTTAAAAAATGCTTATAATACCGATCGCGGATTGTGGTCGTAAAGTCGTAAGTCACGTAGGTCGTAAGTCGACGACTACCTGTATGAGCAATAATTTATTTATGCTAATTTAGACAATTTTTAATTAGTGCAATTCTAAATATGGTTCATGAAAAAACTCAACAAAAGTACAAATTTTCTAGAAAATTATCAACTTACGATGTACTCGTATTTAAATCGTATATAAAACAAATGTTTTAATTTTTTTATAAGTGTTAAATAGAATCAAAACTTAGTTAATGCTGTGAAAAAAATATTGTGTAGGTTTTTTAATGCAATGAGGACCCCGTGGCTTAGTCGGTAAGATGCTCGACTTCCACCTTAGAGTTTCAGGTTCGATTCCCAATGGTACTCAAAAATAAAAAAAAGGTTCCCAGAGTGGTTAGTGTTTTTCTGGTAAAAATACTTGCACATGATAAACCAGTGTGCGATAGCATAACCAACATGTACCATTATGAATAACAAGTTTTGCGCCTAATCAAGTGGTTCTAAAAACCCGAAGGCATGATTAATGGGGCTGAAGACAATGTTGTTTCTCGGCCACGCTCCTCAACATGTACACATCACCGATAGGGATTTGTTGAATACCGTACAAGAAAACACAATGTTATTTTAGACTATATTTGCGGCCATTTGATAGAATGCTTGACTTCTGATTGGGTTTCGATTCCTGATGAAACCCAAGGTAAACAAATTTGGTTATAAGAAATTATCAAATGGAAATAAGTCCTCTCTAGGTTGTGCTATATACAACTCAAGTGCAATACAATTTTAATTCTTTTTGTTATATGTCCATTCGACATGTTCATTTGTTACTTTTTGTATCTGGTGAATTTATAGTATTCAATTACTAAGTCATTTTTGTCTATGTATTTGCAATTTTATTGTTAACATTGATTAATAAATTCAGTTTTAAGAATATTGTTTTTTTTTTATTTACCTAATTGCCCATTATAATATATCAACGGTTGAGATAATTTGACGTTTATGTCAAATTGCATGTTATGATTTGAACAAAAATTCCACAAACAAGTAAGATTCTTGAGAAAATTCTTAAAGAAAAAATGCACTCTCAATTTTCTTGCATTGCAATATAAAAGATTTTCCAGAACCAATTAACGTTTTCATCATCTTAAAGCATCTCAATTCAACAGATGCAATTACTATTTCAGAAATATATGAATTTATTCACAAGTACAGAATCATTTGTTCAGGTTTTGTTCCGAAGGAGCGATTAATATGATGGTTCGAAAATCAGGAGTTGCTACATGCTTAATGGAAAAGTATTCATGGTTGATTATTTGGCATTGTACAAGTCATGTAATCCAACTGGCATTGAATGATGCAATCAATATCCAATTCAATTATGTTCAGAGTTTCATTGGAAAAAATTACTGTTTTTACCACTCGTCAAATAAAAATCAAATGGATTTAAATAGAATAGCGCAAGATCTTGAATTGGAGATAGTTGAAATTGGAAGAATTTCAGACCTCGCTGGGTAGCGTGTAGTGCTAGAGCAACAAAGGCTGTTTGGAGAACATACCCTGAACTACACAAACACTCCATTTTTAGCATAATGAATCTTATTGATGATGATCAAACAAATGCGTTACTTATAGAAAGTATTTCCAACTTGATGACAATATATCTTATTGGTAAACTATTGATGGGTTGGGATGCAATGACTTTTGTCAAATCTTGGTTACGAACATCCAAAGGCAGATTACATGAGAATTAAAAAGATAAATATCAATGAATTCTCAAACAACCAGAAAAGTATTTGGAATTTTTTGTGAAGACGAAACAAAAATTAAAAAAATATTGTTTTTAAACAAATTTTTGATAGGTTCTTGCAAAAATTTAAATAAAACATAATTTATAAATTAAATAATAAAAACAAATTATGTGGTAGTTTGTGTTACAATCTGCGAAAAACATTATTTATCTCAATCTTGATCCCAATTGCTCTGGACTTTGTTGAGGCTTTTCTCAAATTTACTTCTTAATTTAGTATTTTATTATGCATGTTTGATAGCAAAAACTATGGATACCTACCTACATAATATTAAAATGGTCTCTAGATGATACTCTGGAAAAAAAAACAGGGAACCGGTTTAAAAAAAATAGGAAAACATCACTACTGTCAAGTAATGACGATGACAGTGGAGAGAGCTAGGAGAATGGATAAACTCAATCAATCTAAATTGGCTGAGGTCGACAGACAGGAAGGAAACATAAATCTTATAATAAAAAAAATGGGAGAAAAAATATATAATCTGTATCAGCTTAAGTTAGAATGTTTGACATTTTGGGTTCAGATAAAAAAATATTTAAAGGGATATGTATGTGCATGTAATAATTATTGTTATGATATGTATGTGCATGTAATAATTATTGTTATGATATGTATGTGCATGTAATAATTATTAAAACAAGTTTTGAAAATATTTTTCATTTATTGTCTCTCTTCTTTTTTCATTATATTTTTGTACTAAACAACTCATTATCTACAAAATAGTGAACACAAAACTCAAAACACTCAAACAAAAAACATGTGGTAAATATGCAAAATTATGATATTCTTGAAGTCACTGTTTTGTACTTTTGTATTTTTCGTAGCATGTTATATCACAATATCTGATACAGGTTAAAATAATACATAGAGAACTAATTATGACAGAACATTGCCTTTCAAAAGCCTGGATGATAAGATAGTTTGTATTGAACATATTTAAAGTAAGGCTGGTGCAGATAGATACACTAGTGTTTATAAGGATTGCATCTCTGGAGACATGGTCTTGTAGGTGAAACACGAGAAATTAGTACATTTAAGTTGATATATTTGTTTCTATTCTGTTTATATAGGTTATCGAGCAAGTAATTCTATATTGTCAGTGCCACTTAGCATTAAGATGTTTTTTTAATACCCAGGTATCCTAGGTTCAACCCCCAGCCATTTCTGAACTAGTTTTACTTGGAGGCCTTTCTTCATCTGAATTCATGTTCTTTTTTCATCTGAATTGTTCTGGTGCTTAGTAGCTACTTGACAAATTCTTTGAGCCCTCTTAGGGGTTAGGTGTTACAAAATAGCACTATATATTATTAAGTTTATTTTTGTAAAAAGTACTAAAATCCTTTTACACTAGTTCTAAAACATCATTTGATAACTTTTATTTATTTATTTGATCTCACATTTAGATACTTTTGTTTACAAGAGAGCATTTTGGAGACGTATATTTTTATTGGCAGTATAGAGAGCTGAATAGTTGAAGACATTTCAACAATAAAGAAAAATTGAAAAAAACACTGGGGTAATTACAGATTCTTCAATATTTCCATTCTTTAAAGAAAATGAGTTGAATAATTCATTATTATAATTTATAAAAATAAATTTAAAAAAACTATAAAATAATTATTATTATACAAATTCACGTATTTTCTATACGCCAATTGAAAACTCTTTGTGTTTGGTTCAAGTTTTCTTTTCAGTCAGTATCAGAATTTTCCACATTTAGCTATCAACAGTTATTTGAAAGGCAATGATAGTCAATATAACAATGTTAAGTCATTTTAAATGTAAAAAAATTATCAACCTGAAGCTAGCATTTTTGCTAATTTACTTTATGCATTTATATATTTTCTAATACAAACATTTATGAGTCAAATCTCTAAAAAAAAATTCTTGAATCATTTGATTTGTGAATTACATTTAATATGAGGACAAATAAAATTTCAAAACTATTTCAATCAATATATTTTAAAATTATAGAAAAATTGCCAATATGAATTTTTATTTTAAATATAGATAGTAATGCCCTTTAGTTTTTATAATCCAGTTCTAAAAATTGTTAAAATGAATATGATATATGAGGATGAATTCAAAAGTTCGCAACCTGATTAAGAAATAAAAATATTGTGTTTATTTTTTGACATATTCCCCCCTTACTTTAATGCACTTTTTCCACTGTGATTTCAATATCATAATACTATTTTAAAAGAATTATTCATTGAGTCCCTCAAAATAAGCGTTAACAATAAAAGTTGATTCAATCTCTTCATTAGCTGCTCTCTTCGCCTAAGTATTTTTTCAGGTTTGAGAACAAATCTGGCAAATGGAGGATGCGAAAGCGATTTGAAACCAGATTTGTAAATTTTAGACATTGATGGCTCTAGCATGGAAATTGCCATAATAGAACAACACTGTTTTTGAGAACAATGCTATCCTTTTACTCTTTATCTCTTCTTGTGAATGGCATAAGAGGCCAACGTAATATTCAGAGTTTATTGTTGCGCCTTTTGCTAGATAATGTGGTATGATGACTCCCTTTGTATCCCAAAAAGCAGATGCTTTTCGGTTGACAAAATCGTTTTAGCTTATTTAAACTGTTTGGATTCTGGGGTATTATAGTGGACCCATGTTTTTTTCCATAGCCTCAAAACAATTCAAAAACGCTCAAAGATTCCCATCACAGGGGGTTAAACATTACCTTTAACCTTTTAACTGCCGGCAGGTACATGTATGGCGGTACCCAGCACGCCGCGAATTTTACGACAAAAATAAAACCTTCTAAACATATCGTTATTGAAAGTGTAATAAAGTTTATTTATAAAACTTACCAAATAAATGAAGAGCGCGCCAGTCGTGCCGTCATTTATCCATAATCATAAAATTAATTGTTCATGGTGCAGGGTTGTCACAAAATTTGTCATAGAAAATATGAAAACTAAATTATATGTCAAAAGTAATTAACCGCTATACATGGAACACGAAATAAAACTGTACTCTGTAGACGAAAAATTATATACGCAAAACATCGATAGAAATTCGGGGATTCCTAAAAATCCCGGCAAATAAACGGCTATTACACAACCCTGAGCGCCATCAGTTGTTCCGACGACAAAGCTCTCTTTAATTTACGTTTAAAGTGGTAAAAACAAATTCTGTTTCAATTCTAAGTATGCAAAGATATTCACAATAGATGCCACTATGTGTTCAATATATTTGTACATTTTAAATAATTTATTTTCTTTAGTAAAATCCCATTTAAAACGGCGCGTCTTAAGACGTAATTTGTGTATGAGCGGCGCTCCGTTCACAGAAAATTATGCGTCTTAAGACGCTTTTGGCAGTTAAAGGGTTAAAGAGTGAAATGTGTATGCTTGTGTTCAACCATTAAATTTTTGGCACCTATTTCACAAACATAGCTAAAACCAAATTAATGAGACTAATGTTGTGCACTCGCTCACCTTGAAGCTGTGAAATTTTAAATTCATCCTTGTATATTTTTTTAATCAATAATATTAAAGGCACACATTAATTTATTTAAAAAAAACAACTGCTCCTAATTTCATATGAATGTTTTTAATTTATTTTCAAAATATTATCAAACTTATAATTGTATATTTCTTCATATTTCTATCAGTCCAATATATAATAAATCATCAATGCTTCCAAGATTTTGAGTCAATGATTGATTTTAAATCAGATAAAGAAAACTAAATTCCAAAAATAAATATTGTTTGTTTCAAGTACTATTGACACCTAAAACTGTAAATATTATATAATTTTCAATCTTTAAAATGCTCTCCAATAATTTAAAATATGATAGATATATTATATATTGAACCTTTAATTTAAAATTATCATTTTTGATTATCTATTTGTCTCAAAAAATGTCAATAACTTGTATATTTTTTTGTAAATTTTGTATGGAAGACAACATTATGAATTTTTAACATTAGGACATTTGAGTTCATCAGACATGTCACCACAGTTGTCAGCCCCATTGCATACTCGAGATTTAGGGATGCACCGGCTATTGGCGCATTTGAATTCATGTTTCATGCACACCCCCCCGCAGCCCAGCGGCTCGTCAGTCTTGTCTGTGCAGTCTGCCAGTCCATCACAGAACAGGTTTCGCTGGATGCACTCTCCATTGTTGCATGTAAATTGATCATCTGGACAGGCTGAAATTTTTTCAAAAATAACAAAGTTTTTGATTGGTGACATGTAACTTGTAAGGGGAATTTTAGCATTGCTTTTGTATTCATTATTACACTTTTGTTGTATATAGTAAAAATTGGTAGGTTTATTTCCTTGTGGCAATCTCTTCCAACCTAACAGAAAGATTAAAAGAGACCTTAAATGAAAACCAGCCTGGTACCTTTTTAAAAAAAGTGGGTGGTAACGGCAATCGAATATGCAATCCCCAAGTTGGAAAACAGGCATCTTACTAACTAGGCCCTGTAGGTTATTATAATGGTCTGATGTTATGCAATCCCCAAGTTGGAAAACAGGGATCTTACTAACTAGGCCCTGTAGGTTATTATAATGGTCTGATGTTATGCAATCCCCAAGTTGGAAAACAGGCATCTTACTAACTAGGCCATGTAGGTTATTTTAATGGTCTAATGTTAAAAAATTTAAAGGCAACTTATAAGTACTACTTAGATGGATTAATGTTTCAAAGTGGGATTTACACCATATTGTCAAAAGAAAACAAATCCACGATCCATTAGGCCAGTAGTGTCAGTAATGCTACCTGAGATATTCAAACATCACTTGGCTAATATTATTTAACAGTAAGGTAGGATCACAAAATAAAAGTTCTATGCAGCTGTTTGGTCATATTTAGCAACCTTTTCCTATAGATAGAAGCATAAACGTAGGAAACTTAAGTATGGACTATACCAAGAGTTCCCAAAGTGGTCGATAGCGACCCCCTGGGGTCGATAGTTTGAATAAAAAAATTTGGGGGTCGACGACAACAAAAATAGACCCCCTTACTACTGCTATTTGTTTGTTACTTAAAAATATCTATGATTCCAATAGGTACCTAATTAAGAAGTAACATCATTAAAAAAAACACTTTTTTGATAAAAACACATTACATACCAAACTTGTGAAATGACTAGGGGGTCGACGGTTTTTAAAGTTTTTGGTAAAGGGGTCTGCGGCCGAAAAAAGTTAGGGAACTCTTGGACTATACTAACGATTCAAATTTACAACAGTACAATTTATGAGATTAGATCTTAGAAAATACTTTCAGATTTGTTGTATGTCATATATAAATATATATTTTTTGAAACAAATTGTTAAAATAACTATAAGGAAACTATTTCTATGCCGATGAAGTATTACTTAGATCAGCTTTCCTCACCAGCTCATTAGCACATTAGTTTCCAATTGTATCAACATGCTCCTTCGTTCATGATAGGTATCTGATTATTATGCTAAGACATCTTAGGATTAATTGAGAAATTCATTGATATATACCTATGGTACAGTTCAATTCATCAGACCCATCCCAACAATCCACTGTGCCATCACACCTCTTGGAAATGTCCAGGCAGGAAGTTTTGTTTCCACAGTGAAAATTTTTGGCAAGATTGCAAGCTGGAAGACAAGTTGAAAATTTTCATTATTTTATATTTTAATAAATTACCTTTACAGAAAAAAAATATCTTAAATTTTGTATGATTTAAGATATCTTTCTTCAATACAATAAATTATTTTTAAACCAAAATGTACTAAAAAAATATTTTTTATGTTATTTTATAATTATGCAAGATAAACAAGTGTTTCAGAGCTTTTATGTTTGTGTTTTCACTGTAGGAAAGTATAAAACATTAATGTTAATTATAGTGTTTCCAATATATGAAGCACTTTATAATATTTTTTCAAATACCTTACGAGGGTCATCTAAAAAGTAAGGTTACAAGGGCTCCTGAGGCCGGTGGAAATTTTTTGTTTCGAAGTTGGCGTGTAGGGGGATCCTACCAATCAGTTTGTTTGGTCCCGCGTGTTTTTCGGCCATTTTGTTCAGTCACAGTAAATTCTTCCGATGGAGAGGTCATCGCGCGCTCCCGCCACAAAACGTCCATGCGAGATCCGCACGGTCATCCGTTTTTTGACTTTACAGAACAATACCACCGCGAATATCCATCGGAAGCTCGTGGAAGTTTATGGTAGTGATGTGATGAGTCAACAACATGTCACGAAGTGGGTTAGGTTGTTCAGAGAAGGCCGTACTGATACGACGAGGCAAGTCAGTGATTTCTGACAAACTTGTGCAAAAAATTGAAGAACAAGTGCGAAATGACCGCCGTGTGACGCTTGACGACCTTTACGAAGAATTTCCTGACATTTCTCGAAGTCTCCTTGGTGATATTGTGTTGGGAAAGCTTGGTTACAAGAAGTTGTGTGCGAGATGGGTGCCCAGAATGCTCACACCGGAGCACCGTCAAAATCGCGTGACCGCCGCGCGTGAATTTTTGGATCATTTTGCACAGGAGGGAGAAGTTTTTCTGGACTCTATCGTGATGGGGGATGAGACGTGGGTGTGTCACTACACCTTAACAATTTTCCATCGATCAGGAGGTCGAGGAAGCTGTGAAGAAGTGGCTGAAAGAGCTGGCGGCGGAGGTCTATGACACTGGCATACAAAATCTGGTGCCTCGACTACAGAAATGTCTCGATCTCGATGACGATTATGTTGAAAAATAGTTTAATATATTTGTGAAGTATCCTGTGAATTTCAATTAAATACAAACATTTTTTGATTCTACTCGTACATAAATGTTGTAACCTTACTTTCTTGATGACCCTAGTATATAAGAGGACTTCATATGTTTTTTTACTACACTTTAATTGTATATGATACAAACTGGTAGATATTAATTGTATACAGCACATTGAAAGTGTAATAAAAAAACGTATGGAGTTCCCTTATAACATACTTCGCTTACATTGTATATTTTTTCTGAAAAAAAAAAAAAACAATCTGTGCTGATTAATAAAAATTTATATTAAAATTATTACTTACAACATTCAGTCTCATCAGATCTGTCATAGCAGTTAATATATCCATCGCATCTTTTACTTTTTGGAATACAAAGATGATTCTCGCATCTCCACTCGTCGGGTTCACAGAGCTGAAGAGTTTCTAGTGGACGGCACGTGTAAACAGAGTATATTTGATTGAGCAGGTGGCAAGCCTCTATTTCTAAGGCACATAATCCTCCGCAACCTAAAATAAGAAATTAGTAATTCATTTTCTGTCTGATTTAAAGTTAATATTTTTTTATAAAAATTTGTATTTCATTTAAAAATTCAGAAATCCAATTATTTTCCAATGTATAACTTTATTTCTTTTGCTATTCCATTTTTAACATGAACTCAGTTGGGGAGTGATGTAATTAATACGAATGCATGACAACAGCAAGTAAAAATATTTCTTATTTCTCTTTTTTGAGACAAAATACCATTTGAAAAAAAATAATAGCAAAAAATAAATTACAATCTGACAGATGAAACTTAATTAGAAAATAAATTTTTATCTGTACGATTGTATAACACCTCAGCAATAAAATTGTATATGAGAAGGAAGAGAAAAAGTGCTCTGATTGTAAACATTTAGACCATAGTGACACATGGTGCCATCTAGTGGAATGTTACCGAATTACAATTGGAACACTTGATATTTGTAATAGCGTTATATGTAATCCAATAATATGTAATCCATATTATGAACTTTTTCAAATAAGATATACCATTTAGATAGCTTACCAGTTGGATCAGCTGTATCTATAGCAGGCCTGCATACGGGAATACCATTATCAGCTGCTATACATATTTCCAGACCTTTTCTACATCCTTTACAAAATTCTGTCAAGTGGTTAGTGTAATTCTCCAGTTTTGATGTAATATTTTGCATCTTTCCCTCTCTCCAGCCAATATATTCAGTCTCATTTATTTGTTTTTTTGTTGTTTTATTATATATTTCAGGATACATAGTTGTTGGAGGAAAAACTACTTTTGAAATGTCATCAAATCTAGTAATTGGTAATATTGCTCTATTAGCATCTTCGGAATACATCGGCTCTAGAGTTGTTGTCTTTACAGCTTCATATATTGTTACATTTTCGATTAAAACTATTTTAGGAGGGATTTGAGTGAAATTGGTAAATGTTACCAAATGATTACTATAAAAATGACTAGAGAAATGCACCAACAGTCCTCCGATAAGCACTAAAATTATTAACACAAAAATTATCCAGCCTATTTGCTTAGTGTAAATTTTTCCTACACTATTTTCCTTAAGAGCTAATCGCAAAATCCAACTCACACCACAGATTCCTCTTCGTTTAATCACTTTGCTTTCTAATCCTACCGACGAAGATCCACTTATTGTATGCCTTTCTAAGTCAACTTTTCTAGATATACTGGGAACTCCAGGTCTCACAGTGGATTTAAAAAGTTCGTAATCATTGAGATATATATTGGTAGGCAATGAAGGTGGAGATCTTTGGTAGTTTTGTTTTATATTATTTACTGAGGAAGAAGAAACTCCATTTGAGAAATTATGTGTTTCACTTTTGCTTTTATAAATAGGAGTCGAGTGTATTCCTGGAGAAAATACATTATGGAAGTATAATTTTTGTTGCAGTTCTATTTGAGTATTATCATTAGAATTATCATCTACTTTTCTATTTGGTATATATCTGATGACATCAGCTTGCCGTTTCAAAGTGGACTGATTTCTAGGTTCTTGTTTTGTGCTATTAGGAAGAGTATTGGTACTAAAGATGTTTCTTCTCTTTTTGTGATTTTGACTGGCAGAGCGTCTCTGGTAACCAAATGGTGGAAGAACTGAATTTGAAGCATCATTAAGGATAACTGGAGTCTCGACGGAAAGGGAAATGTTTTGTGCCATGGTCAGGATGCAGTATATGTCAGGAAATACTTCTACCCATTTTGATTAATCTGGAAAATAAATTTTTTAATTATTTATTTGTTCATAGTAAATTATGTTAGTTTAGCAAATATCAACAGATGTTGTACAATATACAATACCTGATTATAAATATTTATCTTCATTGTAGAAAAACAGAAATCTCTGATTATGAAGTCATAAGAAAGAGCAAACACGTGTCGTGTAATGATCAGTTGACTTAATTTTTCAAATAAAAATAATTTTTATACTCATTTTCATCATAGCATATGAATGATTATTATACAGAATGGCTCAGAATAATGTTCACTTTTGAAAAATTCATAATAAAGGAATGGTTTATTGTAATCAACTATAACTATAGCAAACATATCACTAAAGGTTGAGAATTTATATTTAAAAATAATGTTGTAGAGATGACCACCATCGCGCCGATAACATTCTCTAATCTGGTACGAACATTTTGAAGCACGGACATGCAAGTTTCCCGAGGTATCGCTTCGATTTCTTGACAAATGCTTTGTTTCAATTGTAGCGCAGTTGGTAGATTATTTTCATATACTTGACTTTTAAAGCATCCCCACAAAAAAAGTAAAGTAGGAACAAATCAGGACTTTGTGGTGATCACCCAATGTCATCCTTTCTCGAGATCAGTTTTCCGGGGAACATCTGTTGAACCACTTTCAAACTGTTATTGAACGTGTGACAAGTGATCTCGTCATGTTAAAACCACATTCTTTAATCTTACCTCAGAAATTGCAATTTCACAGTCAAAAACTCATAAAGGAAACAAAAGTGTACTTTAGTCTGGGCCATTCTATATAACACCATTCAATGGATGTATGTGTCCAAAAATAATCTAATCCACATTTTTTTATTGGTTTATTTGAAGTATAATATAAAGCCAGTTTCTAGTTTCATCATTTATTTATTTATTTATTATTACACATGACAAGAAATATACACAATTTGCGAAAAAACAACAGGTAATTAATTTGATTTGGACATACAATTTTAATGGATCTGGGTTTGTTGCCTTTCATTTGTAGTATCCCCAGTAAACAAGGCTTTTGCCTGTATCTCACTGAGGATATTTAGCATTGCCACATTGAGGATATTTAACAGTGACACTCAATTACAACTGGAAACATCTTGCGAAATTCAGCTCCTCACACATCATCACTCCAGAAAGACCAAAAATATTCATCCCACAATATACCGCACACAATCATAAGAATAAAAATTAAAATTAAAACAAAAAATACACAGAAACACAAATACAAAAACAACCAAAATTAAAACAACAAGAAGAAACCCACACTCATGAGCTCACACAAATCTTTTCCACTCGTCATTCATCCTGAAAGCCCAAGTACTCAAAATCCTACCGCAATAACAACCACGCTCCGATCGACTGTCTAAATGGTTTTCCTACCTTTACCTTTATTGAAGTCGGCACTAATCATAATCATAAATCATCAAATAGTAACATACAACATTCAACATCAAAAGGTATTATGGATTTTAATGATGTCTATTAAGGTCCGTTTCATGGTCATACTGCGATCTTGCCTACGTGAACTTCATAATGATTAATCAATGGTCAAAAAAACTGCAGGCAGGCAATCTAACAACGCGATTTAACATACAGACAAAAAAAATTATGTTGTATCGCAGGTATATTCATGTAGTTTATGATCAGCATGCAGTATGACTTCTGTTAAGTAAGAATCCAGCCTAAATCCGTTTATTTATATAAATAAATGAATAAATAAATGTTGCTTTATATTTTTTCATTTATACACTAATAAACGCGGTGTGGGGCTTGGCCCTATAGAATTACAATTTTGTTTTTATAAAATGAGAACATTTCCTTGTATGTTAAATTAAGTATATTTTGTTACACCAATGTCAAATTAAATTTAATTAATTATCATGTGATGACTTAAAACTGCCAAGACATCAAATTTAATTAAGTGGGAAATTGAGGAGTTCTATTAGCCATGCGTCTAGGGTGACCAGGTGTTTTGATTCTGCCAGGATTGTCTAAATTCTAAGTTTATTTTATTTTTGTAGATTAAAAGAAATGCATTAACATTCAGTGATGTCACACTATGGAATTACACCGGTTCAGGAGACCCAGTTGCTAAAATTAGTAACCTCACGCTGAACCGGTTGACATATTTTAGAAAATATGGAAAGAAAATCATTTTATATTCTCTAGTGATATTGTATAATTTTTACACTAAAATGAATGATAAACTTGTTAGATATATACATAAATTATTTACTAATCAAAATGTGTAAGACATGTGTAACCATTTTTAATAATTCCAGATGATATATTATAGAACAAAGAGTCGCATTTTAGAATAGGAATTGAATTATGAAAAAGTTATTTTAAATTGATTACAAAATATTTAAACATATCAACTTTTAGAGGTAGTTACTTATAATCATAATCAAAAGTAAAGTATGAAGATAAAAGAGGTAGTTACTTATAATCATAATCAAAAGTAAAGTATGAAGGTAAAAGAGGTAGTTACGAGTACTTTTAACCATAATCAAAAGTAAAGTATGAAGGTAAAAGGCAGTGATGATTACACCACAATTGCAGTAAATATGAATGAGTATGTGCATATAATGATTTTTCACTTACAATTTAAAGAAAAAGAAAATTTATTTAAGTATGTGCTTAAAAAAAAATACTGATGAATATAGGATTTTTTACAATTTTGAGGTAGTTTTGATAAGTGGGAAGAGACCAACAGTATAATATAAAATCATGATTTATAAAACACCATTTCAAGAGGAAACTTTCCTGAAGGGTGCTCTATATTTATAAAGTAGAACCTTTATTTTAACAGGACTCCAATCAAGGTAGCAGCATGACCATTAGATTCGATAGTTTCATATAACTGTATATGTATAAAAACATATTTATAGTTCGGTTATTCTAGGATGAGTCCTGTGACAGCTCACAAATTTGCCCCAATACAACCTTGTAACGATGTTCAGTGATTTTAATTATTTTATCAACTTTAATATAAGCCTCAATTCTAATAAATAGCAAGTTATTTAGGTAAATACATTACATAAGGTTGTATTGGGGCAAATTTGTGAGCTGTCACAGGACGCATCCTAGAATTTCCGAACTATAGTAAGAACACAGTTTACTTACTGAGAGAAGACAAACTTCAAAGAAAATCTATAGATCTTCCGAAATATATTTTCTATAGTCTAGTGTTCATAGTTGTATCATAAATTTAGAGAAAACCTCTCAAAAGAGTGGTCTTTAAATCTTTTCTGAAACTGTACACACTTCCCACTTTATAAATACTTTGAGTAAAACTATTCCAGTCACTGCATAGATCCTATTATAAAACTCTGCCCGACTGGACTGATACGGAATAATCTATTTACTGAATGATACAAGAATCATAAAATTTTGTTCAATCCATCGATTGATGTATGACTAAGTAAAAGTAATTTATTTGAGATTGTGCTGTTCTTGTGAAAGGAAAGGATGTGCCTCCCATATATGAAACATTAATCAATTCATTTTTCCTTGAACTCGACTAAAATATAGTTGTCTTTAAGTGAAATGCCAATTGGTTATTACTTGATCTACAGTTATAATGTCTTTTGGAATTGGTAAAAAAGTTGACTGCTTTACCCCACCTTTTAATTGTTAATTTTTTATGTCTATAAGTACTGCATTTGAGAATTTCTATCTCTGAACAGAAAACAATAGTTATTCCTTGTTTCTATCTGCTCCAATAGGAATTACATGATGACAATGATAAATAAAAGTAGTGATGACACTAATAAGTTTTCAACATTTGGTTATTTTAATTTATATAAGAGGGTAGATGCACTTAAACTGATATGGGAGGGTAAACCTCCACACTTACCTATTTCAAACATTGGGGTTGTACAAAAGGTCGAGTGTATCATAAATTTATGGACACACCTTTAGATATTATTTAAAACACTAGTTTTTATTTTTTTTATAAAAAACTGACTTCCAAAAATATAAGAAATTAACACAAATTGTCAATAAATAATGATATAGAAGAGATAAAAAAAATATATTAAATATTTACTCTGATCTTATATTGATTCACTTTTATTTTTTAAAATTTTAGAAATTGGAGAGAATTTCAGAAAAGAATACCATTATTCTGTTAACAGTTATATTTAAATATTCCCTTTTTTTTAAATATTTCAGTCCTATTTTTTATTTTGATTGATAAACTTTTTCTAATTACATATAGATGGATACACTTGGGTTTTTTCTAATCATACACGGATAGCTCCTTGACCTAGTTGGTAAGCCATCTGTTTTCCGTGCCGGGGGTTGCGGGTACAATTCCCATTAGTACCCAAGTTTTCAAAAAGGTTTTCAGTTTGGTTTTTGCTCAAAGCCTGTTTAATATATTTTTGGTTTGTTAAAAGAGATTGCCACATTGAAATAGACTCGCCAGGCTGTACTGTATCCAATAAAAGTGTAATAGTTTAAAAAAAAGTCGCAAAAAATGTTTTATTTAGATGTTTTGAGTTATTTTTAAAATTACTCCTATAGTGAAACTTGAAATTGTAACTTAAAAGGTAATTTTTTTTTAAACTGGCGAGTTTATTGCCATGTGGCAATCTCTTCCAACCAACCAGAAATATGTTTTTATAGGCCTTAAGTGTTAACCAGACTGGAATCCTATTTTAAAAAAATCTGGGTTCCAGCGGAGATCAAACCCGCAACCTCCGGATCGGCAGGCAAGTGTTTTACCACCGGGCCACGGAGGTCGTCAATTTTGTATGAATAGGGAAAATAAACCAGTGAAGTAAAGTTATTTTGAATAAATTAGTAATAAAAATATAATTAAATGGACAAAAAAAATCCAAAGTTTGTTCAGTCAGGTTATCCGAAAAAGTTGCTTGAAATTTTGTAGTGTTTTCTACAAGCGTCAGGTTTAATGCCACAGTGACGTGCCGAGGGTCTTTTGCGCCTTGGGAAAAGACACATCTGCGTACTCGACCCACCAGCCTTAAGTTCACATTCATCCGTGAATATCTTCCTTACATATAGTGCGATATAAATGCAGTATGGAAATAAGGTGGAAGCCCACGCGTAACCTGTACACGCATTTCATTTTCAAGGCAAAACCTGTACACGCATTTCAGTGTATAATATATATTTTATATAAATTATGTTTTTTTTTCACGTATATTCCATATATGATACTGCATATATTTAACAAAAATATATATTGATGCGCTCAGTTATGAAATATGTTAAAAACAGTAATTGTTTAATTAAAGAAATTTATTATTATAAAAAAAACCTTGTAGTTTCGTTGTTTCAAATTTCAATTAGTTTTCATGTCTATAGCACATGCCAGTAGTTAAAAAACAACACAATATTTGGAATTTTTAATAAAAAGGAATCTGACGCCAACAGAGCATGGCTAAATTAAGGAAAAGCTTTAAAAAATACACCTTTTGGTCACTGATTTTGCATCCCCCTCAACCTTGAACTCGGAACAATTGCCACGTGCCCCCACACTACGTCACCAGTGTCCCAAAAAATGCATACACACTTTACACCGTGCCATTACTTGAACTTGCTGCTGGAATTGGTTATACCACACATTCGTGAGGAGTTAAGGGACGAGAAGAACTTTTACTTCCAGCAAATTGGTGCACCTCTCCATTACAATCGTGATGTGAGAGTCTATATTGATGAAAACATGCCGAACAGATGGATTGGGAGTAGAGGTTGCATTGAATACCTCCCGCGTTCCCCAAACCTTAACCCAATGGATTTTTTTGATAAAGGTTATAGCACAAAAACGTCAGCATTCAATGCATTGAGAGCAGTTATTGAAAGAGAATGCGCCTAAATAATAAAACAAATGATTTGTAATATTTGCGATTCCATGTTATCAGCAATGGATGAACCAGAAAGGCTATTAATTTGAGCATTTGTGATAATTAAAAAAAAACAAGTCTGTCTTCTTCGATTTGAAGTTTTTATTGTAGATATAACTCAATAATGAATTTATACTATGTTAATTCAAATCGTGTATATGTTTTTTTGGGGCAACCCGTATTATCCCAAACTAACTCTTACAAAAAAAGTATCGTTGTTGTAAGTAAAAGTATCCAGTAGTAACGAAAATCACCATATCATTTAATGTTTTCTTTTTAAACTAAGACCCGAATTCATAGTCTGACCTTACACTAAATAAAAAAACCGTAAAAAAATTACTGTAGAAAATAGTATAATATTTAAAGTTAAATTTCATATAAATTAGTCGTAATTTCGTTAAATAAAGACGTCACATGGTTCAATTGTCTCAATTTAACTTTGCAACGTATGAGGTCCGATTTTGAATAAATATCACGAAATTTTAAGGTTAAAAATCAGTATTTAGGCCAGACTGGGAATTCGGACCTTGGTGTTCTTTTGAAACGACACAGGGAGTTGAAAGGGTGAAATTCAATTCTTATAGCAATAATTTCGGAATATGAATGGTTAAATATTATCGTTATATGTTAATAATAAATACAGTTGCAAAGTCGAAATAAAATCATCATTAGACATAGATGTTTAATGTAATCAGTCGAGCTGACATTTAGATTAAAAAGGTAAAGGCATGTAATTACGCTGCAGATTGGCATAATACAATGATATTGGATTAATTTATTCATAATATTCCTATTAGATTCCAAGTTGCAAAACCATTAGTAAATGCGTGGATGTTGTGGACATAGTTGTGCTGTGCTGATTAAAAGGCAATTTTTTTATTATTTATTAGCAATATGAAATCAAGATCATTGTGAGCTGCAAAATCAAATAACCCTCTCAATTTTCAAATAATATATTTTTGTACTGTATTTAATTACATTTTCGTTAACAGTACAAATTTGCGGGTTTATTGCTTAGTATAATGTTTTCATTGTATACAGTACGATCTGGCGGGTGTACTGCCGTGTGATAATCTCTTCCAGCCCATCAGAAATGTGTCAATGAGGTCTGAAGTGAAAACCACCCTGATACCCTTTTTAAACCATTCGGTACTAACGGGTATCAAACCTGCAACCTCAAGGTCGGTAGGGAGGTGTTTTACCAACTAAGCCACAGAGTTAGTCAATTGTACGGAAGTAATTGCTAGTTTAAAAAAAAAACTTTGATAATACCGGGCATTGGATGTAGTGACTCCATCAAGAGAGGTTGGCAGATTGTCCGAGTGCGGTAAGGGGCAGAGAACTTGGCATACAGTGATAAAACGCAGATTATTTTCTATGCCTTCACGGGAAACTGCAGGTTCTATTACAACAATCTGGCTAACAGCACGTCTGTGAGTTATCCGTACCAGAGAACAGGAGAAGAAATCTCAAAAGATCTTTCACCTTTGATGGGTTTTACTTGCTTTCTTTTAATGACTCAAGCTAGATAGAAACCCACTTGACTACGGTCATACCGCAAACTTCATAACTATCAACCAATGGTTAAAAAAATGCAGGAAAGCCACCCAACCCAACAGACTTACTTGACATAGCGTATTTTTTTGTGTGTATGCAAGACTTGTCGTACCGCGTACAAGCTTAGGTCAGACCACAGTTGATCCAGTGACAATTCTTGAACAGCTCGGGGTACGAACGCGGTCAAGGGGAATACAGCTTTAGGTTATAATCCGTTTGATTGTGGTTTTATCGTGAGCTTAATTGCGCGAACTACACAATGATCTACCAATGGTTAAAAAGATGTAGGCAGACAACCTAGCAATATCACTTGACACAGCGTTATTTTTTTGTATGCAAGGTTTGTCGTTTCGCGGGCATGCTTAGGTCAGCTCACAGTAGTCTCAGAGGCAGTTCTTAAGTAGCTAGCGATATGAACACGGTCAAGTCAAGCTAGTTAGCTCAGGGTCGATTCAGTGGTAGTTCTTGAGCAGCTCGCGGTACGAACGCGGCGCAGCCTTAGGTTATAATCCATTTAGTGCGGTTATATCGTGAGCTTGATTGTGCGAACTTCACAATTATCAACCGATGGTTAAACATATACATATAGACAACCTTACAATTTCATTGTACTTGGATACATCATCATTATTTCCGTGTGCAAGTCTTGTCGTACTGCTGGCATAATAAGGTCAGCCCAAGTTTGACCCAAAGGCAGCTCGTGGCATGATTGCGGTGAAGTAGAACTCCGACTTTATGAGTGTTTTTGTCTTTTTGAATTTATTATCAGTCAGATATTTACGGCACTCCCTTGTGTGCATTCCCTTCATTTTGAACGTAAGAACATGTTTGCTGGTATTAATTTTTGTATAATGGAGATTATATTTTTTTTAAACTTGGACTCAATTAGCGGAGATATCGTTCCAAGTAGCTAAAGACACGAAACGTACGTTAGTATGTGAGAAAAGAGAAGGCTATCTGTTTAATACAGTATATTTTGTGTCGTGCAATGGATTATGGTCAATTTAACATGCATTTTAATTTCTTATTTAACATGCGGGCTGGACTAATAAACTTGTACGAGCAGATCAAAAAGTTAATTATTATAATGCGTATACTAATTTCTTTTCTCGTTGATTGGCCTTAATATTCTCTGTTAGATTTTAATTTTAAACAATCCCTGTAAGATATTCTAAGTGTCGTAAGTTCAATCACTTTTGATGAGATGCATTGATGAGAATTTCATTCGTGCAGTGCTGTATTTGTAAAGACGGCGCTACTAAGCTGTTCGCTACGTTTTGCTTTCTTATCCGAAAATGCATCTACAATGTCATTGTAGTCAATATTCACTGTTAAGTCTGATTCTATTCTTAATATGGCTAAATCATTTATCCATCTTTACAGAATGGGCATTGTGGAGAATACCGGCTGCGAGTGTGGTCTGGATGATGAAACTATAGAGCATGTATTTTTCGGTTTTCCTTTGCGAAACGTTTGATTTACTAAAAACCATATCTTTACCGCGTCCCATGAATGTTGCGTTTCTTCTTCCTTCGTGAAAGTTTTCCACTTATATGTAGATCGATTGTTATACATATTTTTGAAGCTTAATCAATTGAAACTTTAAATTGTCTAGAAATGTTCTTTTTAAAATTGTTTTATTATATTGACTCGTATAATTGCATAATTACTTGAATTTGATGGCACAAATCATTTTTGTTTGTGTGGAACGCCTATTTAAAAAAACTCACATTTACATCAAACATAATGTGTAATACAAAAAAATCAATAGATGGAGGTCTAAAATGAATAATACTAGGAACAGAGATCACTCGTGTTTATTTGTAAATTGGCTCAGTTATCCCTACAAAAAGTATTAAAGAGCTCATACCTCAATTTATTCACTGAGATATGAAAGATATCGATGTTGAAAAATTCGTCTAACAGTTCATAAATACGGCACCGAAAACAATCTCGATTCACGATGGCCAAATAATTGTCGGACAAAATAAAGAAAAGTTTGTCAATCAACAAATCTATATTTCCTGTAAGAAATTTGTTTTAGTTATATATAATTAGGAGGGTAGATCTTTTCTTACGCTTAAGGAGTAATATCCAAGAACATGTATTAAAATTGTGGGATAGAGCCATGGGTAAAATCCATTTCCCTGCAATAAAAGTTTAAATATACTGTTGTTTTGTTTTATGAAATCTCATAGCAGAACGAGGATACTAACAACCAGAACCGAGATGAGGGTGGAGCAACCACGGCACTCCCCCGGGCTCGATTTCTAAAAAAGCGTTAAAATCAGCTGGCATTAAAAAAGAAAATAATACGAGTATATGATAATTAAAAATCATGTCTCAATATTGATATTGTATTCGGTATATTTTTGTCAATCCCCATGACCACAGTGAAATAAGTTTTAGAAAAAAATAACTTAATCAAAACTTATTTGAGATCTAGTCTTGGGCAAGATAAGTTGTCAGGTATGGTTATTCTCTTTGTTACATTTGACTTTGTCTATTATAGATTTGACTTCGAACAAAATCATTTCCGACAAAGTCATTGATTATTTTACCACCCTGAAAGCTACAAAAACAAAGTTATAGATGGTTGAAATTTTAACTTTCATCCGTTGATTTATATTATTAATCATACGCCCCCAATTTTACTTATTTGAAGAATGCAAAAAACGCCCATTTTGAAAAAAAGGAAAATATTACAGCAATAATATGAGCATCTCAATAAACGAAACTAAGAGTTTAATAATATCCAAACAGCCGAGGAGGTGCAAACCAACCATTAACGATAAGCCTGGTGATTCAATTAAATACTTAAGTATCGACATCTTCAGTTATAATGATCTCTACAACAAAGTAAGGGAATAAACAAATAAAGCAGCCACATTGTCTAAGATGTGTGATTTGGAAAAAAAACATGTGAAGTTCAAATACATGTATAAGACATGTGTAAGACCGATCATGATTTATAATGTTGAAACCAGGGCCAACACAACTAGAACAAAGAGCGTTTTTCGAACATCCGAGATGAGAATATACGAACCATCGCAGGAAAATCTCTGAGATAGGGTCAGAAACTATCATATTCGACAGCCCTGCTACACAGAACATATCGTTAGATGGAGTAGAAAGTGAAGGCGGCATTGGCGTGACCATATGGACAGGATGGGCAGAAACAGAATCCAGATATCCCCGAAGGACAACGCGTGACAGAAATGTCGCCTAAAAGGTGAAGTTACAGCTGGTGCTCTGCCTCCCAAGAATAATTTTCGCAACAACAGATCCAAGATTTACATTAAGAATAAGAATAATTTTACCCGTTTTCGAGAGTATTCAGAAAAAATATTATCTTATTGTGAGGACGTTTTTTTTTAATTGGTGTTCCAGACGCCAAAATACCTCGGTTTGCAACAACCAATAGACCACGGCGCTGACGTTTAGTGTCCCGAAATGACACAAGCGTTCCTCAGTATACACCAGCTCACAGGAATCAGCAGTCAACCGTAATAGTTAAATATGCAAACTTCACCTGCATTTGCATTCAGACCAGATGTGCAGTTTGAAGTTTCTACAGAACCGACCGTTACCGAATGAGAATGGAGAGAGTGCCAGCTCAGTTTCACACGTTCTGAGCACGCTAACTAACAAACATATCGCGCCGAACATCTGGCTCTGTACTATTGTAACATACCATAGGTATACTCGTACCTCACGCCATACACGTACAGTGTATAGGGAGATGCTGACATAATAATGGTATGTTGGTATATTTTGTAAACGATTCGACGTAACAGGTGGTCATTTAAGCAGTTTGTGATTTCAATTTTAAATTGCTATTGTACAATTAAATCACAAGTTTAATATTTACATAGATTCAGTGAAGGAACTACAGAGGTCAATGGGGGTATACAAATGTCGAATGGGAATCTATGGGGATTGCTGTATGCTGATGACATGACAGTGTTAGCCGTGAATGAAGATGACTTAAAGAGTTTGATAACTCAATCCTATGAGATATGCGAAAAGAAAGATCTGAGAATGAATATTGCTAAATCCTAAATCATGGTGATAGAAAAATGTGAAAGAAAAAATAAATTAGATACATGGATTAACAATGATAGCTTGCAGCCAGTTTAGGAATTTTGCTGTTTTGGCAGTGTTTTCTTAGATGATGGAAGAGTTAAGAGGGATATCGAACGGTGTGTTGCGATAGAAAACAAATTTAAAGGTTACTGAAACATGTATACTTGAACCGGACAGTATCAACATCTGTTAACATAGTAGTATTTTGGTTCCATTTTTCATACGTGCAAGTGAAACATTGATGTAGAAAAATATTTAAAGGAGCCGAATAAATGTTGTAGAAATGTGTGCACTGAGAAGAATACACGGGGTGACAATGTATGACCGAATACGGAATGAAGTTATTAGGGGTGAATGTAAACTTAAAGCTGATGTGTTGAGTAAGATGAAGAACACCCGTAGATGCTTTGGACATGTAGAACGAATGAATGAAGAAAGTCTACAAAAATAAATATGTAGAGCAATGCGCGTAAAAGGCGTGAGAGAGGAAGACCAAGGAAAGTATAGTTGAATCAAGTGAATGATGTTTTGTAAGAAGGAAATGTAGAAAGTCAGAGAAATCGAAGGAGTTGTATGAGGTTTTTTTATGGATGTAAAATATGCGAAGGATGTGTGTCGAGATAAGAAAGTCTGCTCTGTCCCTCCTGCCTAAGTTGCGCTAAATATTAAGTATAATATTGAATAATACTCGTATAATCTAGTAAAATGTTGTGACTTCATTTTATTATATTATATGTACTTATCCATACTAATTGAATTATACAAAAATGGACGTATATCGGCAAAAAGAATCCCATTTGGTTTATTTGAAATATAAAAAAACAGATGATTTTGTTGACTTTATATTTGTTGGGCCGCAGCGTAGGAACTATCATACTGATATTTTATAAAATTTCAACCGACTGAGTTTGATAAATATGCTTAGCTCTTAGATGTTTCAATTAAATAGTGCCAATATAACATACCATGTATATAATATTTTATGCTGAGAGTTGTGAAATCTTAGTAGTTTGGACTTCGCGGGTGTTAGTCAGTTGTTTCTGAACAGGCAATGAGACTAGTGAAACGGTTGATATAGGTCTTGTGTAGAATATGGTAACATTAAAAAAATACACAATTTCTGTGTGTGCACCAATATATTTTGTTTAATAAATACAAAATTTCACGTTAATTTAGAACTCAAATTTTATCTGAGTTCATTGCCAATCTTTATGCAGTAATTTCTTTTAGCCAGCCAGAAAATGTGTAAGACAAGCTTTGTGTAAAAACCATACTGATACCTTTTATTGAAAATCTGGATATCAACAGGATTCGAATCTGCAAGCCTCGGACCGTAAAACAGTTATTTTATCAACTAAACACGGATGTCATCTATTATAATCGATATTTACAAAATAAATATGATTTCAAATATTTTAATTTTAATCTAATACTAAAACTCTGTATAGGGTACTAGATTTTTAACCGAAATGAGTTAAATATAGTACGTTAATTAGTCGTTTCCGACCACTGACAACGACAGTAATATCATATTAGATTTTTTTCAACGCAATTTATTTAAAAAAAGTGTAATTTTGTATCATTATGGATACGTCCGACTACAGCTAAGTGTTTGTTCGTGTTATTTCGAGTGCGTTTTTGTCATAGTAAAATAATTCACAACAATCCCAAGAGAGATAAATGGTCGAAGTCATCGACTTTAGTAATGGTAATCTCGTATTTTTGTGAATTTTGAAGATATCTTACCAATTAACACAATTAGATTTTTAATGTAACATATATATTTTTGGAAATATGTTACGTACGTATCATTGCGCCGTGTCCCCTGCGGGATAGACAGAGGGAACATACTCGTATGTTACGTACTATATGTATCATTGCGCCGTGTCCCCTGCGGGATAGACAGAGGGAACATACTCGTATGTTACGTACGTATCATTGCGCCGTGTCCCCTGCGGGATAGACAGAGGGAGCATTCTCGTATGTTACGTACGTATCATTGCGCCGTGTCCCCTGCGGGATAGACAGAGGGAACATACTCGTATGTTACGTACGTACTATATTATTGCGCCATGTCCACTGCGGGATAGACAGAGGGAGCCTACTCGTATGTTACGTACGTATCATTGCGCCGTGTCCCCTGCGGGATAGACAGAGGGAACATATCTCCATACTTTTATATCCAAGCATATCACTTTCGCCTCCTCCACATTCATGCATCTCGTCATACTCAATCTGTATTATTCATGCTTCTCACTTTGACTTTGCCTTTAAATCTGATCTATTGCTCCAACATTTTTCTCGGCTCTTCCACGCACACTGTAGTCCTGACTTGTATACTCGCTTAGTATTTTCTCGGTCTACCTCTTCCACGCACACTGCAGTCCTGACTTGTATACTCGCTTAGTATTTTCTCGGTCTACCTCTTCCACGCACACTGCAGTCCTGACTTGTATACTCGCTTAGTATTTTCTCGGTCTACCTCTTCCACGCACACTGCATTTCTGAATTGTATACTCGCTTAGTATTTTTTTTTCTCGTCATTCATCCTCTTCACATATCCAAATCATCTTAATACTTCTTTCTTCGTCTTATTTAAAACATCCTTTGTATTAATGCATTTCCTGGACAGATCTTATTTCAAACGTGTAAGGGTTCCCTCGTGTGGAGAAGGACCGAGAACTGCTTAAAACTGTAAAGGTTCGTAAGTTGCAGTATTTCGGTCACAAAATGAGAGGCACGAGATACATTAAAACACAACTGATCATTCAGGGAAATAAATGGCAAACGAGGCAGAAGAAGACGCCGCATATATTGATTTAAGAATTTGTAGGAGTGGTTTGGGTGCATTTTACTGAGTTTTCCGGGCTGCAGTGAGCAGCGTAAGGATTGCCGTGATGGCAGCCAACATCTGATAAGAGACGCCACCTCGATAAGAATAAGTTCCTCAAAACTTTTTTATTTATTGTGGGCGGTATTTTTTATTTTTTATTTTAGTCAGTTACGAAGATAAATGAGTCGCATGACTCTAAACTAGTTGGGTTTTGTATATATTTTAATAGTAAATTAGTTGAATTTTTCAATATTTTATTGAAATTAATTTCCTCAGTCTCAACACAAAGACCAATTCCGATATACTGACGGGTACCATAAGAATTAATTAAATTTCAAAATATTGCGCGTTTAGGGAAGGTGGTGACTTTCATGATCATAAGAGATGCAAACTTCTTAATAAGTATCTTCTTATCGTGCTTTTTATTTTTTTGTCCAGGAGGTTAATGGCTTTCAGATACAGAACTACCCCATACAAGCTTCATACTAAATGGGGAAGATAATTCCATTCCACAATAGAAGGTAGCTGTCCCCTCGAAGCACCGCTCGATTTCCCCACTAAGTGAACGGTCCTCACACAACACATGTAGCAGGTGACATATTGCACCGGGCGCGGGGCTGTGGTACCGAGTAACGTCTGTTCGTCACACTACCTACCCCTTAATTACTTTGGGGACCTGTCATTTTCCACTTCGCCTCACAGCAGTGCATATTGGGTAACAGTTTTATATATTTATTTATATAAAAAACACACATGTGTTTATAAATTTAGCTACATACTACAACGACTCGACCTCCGTGGCCTAGTTGGTGAGACGCCTATCTGTCAAACCTATGGTTGTGGGTTCGATTTTGTTTCACACTTACCTGGTTAATTGGAAAAGATTGCAGCATGGCAAAAAATCAGATTGTACTGAAATAACGAAAGTGTACAATTACTCTCTTTATATCTTGTTTTCCCTCGATCAATTTTCTGTAATTTTTTAATTAAATATAATCAAGTTTTAATATCTTTGCAGATGTGAGAAAGTATCCACTCGAATGGCCCCAACAGCTACCTTCACATACGTATACTCTAGAAATAATGTTTAAACCTTTGTAAATTTATACTATATTTTCTCTTTAAATATTTTCGTTCATTTCGACTCCCTACGGTATAGCTCTATATTTCGAGTACTATATACGAGAATAGTATTGCATTGCATTACACTTTTGTTGTATACAGTACAGTCTGGCGGGTTTATTGCCATGTGGCAATGTATTCCAAAACCAACCAGAAAGATGTTAAAGAGTTCTTGAGTGAAAACCAGACTGACACCATTTTTAAAATTAACTGAGTTCCAACGGGAATCGAACGCGCAACCCCCGGGTCGAAAGACAAACGTCGTATTGAAACAATGAAAGTGTAATACAATACAAATATTACATTTAGATTCAACTCAGGCATTTGCCTTCTCTGTGTTACTTTACGGAAATGACACCCCTGATTGACTTTTCTGTCAATTACGTTATTTCTGATGGCCCGAAAGTTTACTAGAAGTAACGCAGTTGGATCTTTTGGTGGACCTTTCGGGTCACCAGAAGGAACGTTATTAAAAATTTAATTATTTTCCTGAAAATATACAGTTACAAATGGACTAAATATGCACCAAGGATTCCACACTCAATATATACATACTCGTATGTATCGTCACGCCGTATGCTTTGAGGGGAAGGCGGAGAAAACAGATCTCTATACTTGTCGATCTAAACACACAACTTTCGCTTCCTCCGCATTCATATATCTCGTTATGTACAAAATTATATAATATTATTCGTCCTTCCCGCTTTACCATTTTCTAAAATCTGGTCCATTTGATCCAGCTACTTCTTCCTTGGGTCTAACTTCCATCCTCACAATGCACCTTTTTCTTGTATATTCGTTTAGTCATCCTTTCGTAATTCATTTTCTCCACATGTCCAAACCTTTTTAAACTCACAAAACATTTTTTTTAAATATCTCCTAAAGAAACTACAACTATATATGTGTGAAAATGTCAGTATTATGTATTTAATATTTCATAGTTAAATTCACTTAAAAAATACTCCTCAGCTGCATGATTAACATAGTGGGATTGGCTTATCTTTGAAAGGTCTTTGGTTAGAAGACCGCGCTGTGCTAACCCTTCTCGAACAAAGCGGGCATTTTTCTGTCTAGTTCTGAAGGGCATTATGATATTTAATATATTATCGGTTTAAAACAATGTGGGCCGCCCGTTTGTAGATGATCCCATAATGTGTAATAACAATGTATGATATAATATAATGCATTATTGTATTCTCGTATTGACGTGTATACGAGTACTTGCATACTTATGTGTTGTTTTATTTCTTTATGATTGAATTGTATTCCATTTTCCATTTTGTTATGAATTCACTGCTCAGGTATGGAATATTGTTATAAGATATCGTCGTTCGTTCGATCGTCGCTGGGCCTCGTAGTCGAGGATCCTCTCGCTATTCTATCGTCAATTCAGTTGGAAAGTGTAGCTGTGCCGTGGAGTTAGTTATTTTAAATTTTAAGTGAGTAAACTCACCGGCCATACGGCTGTACTTGATACGATGACACACCGAAGTGAGATTATCGGAGCACACAGACATGTCGTTTTTCTCTTTTTGAAAGAAAATATATGACCGTTGTCATAGGTAACCTTATACCCCCGAATATTGGCAGAAAAAATGCCTGTGTCATTCGAGAGGAATATCATAGCGCGGGGTTCGAACGGACGACCTTCCGCACGGTAGTCCAGTGCGTTATCGCGCGGCCATGCACCTCTGTTATTATAAGGTATAATGTACTGTTGATAAAGAAATGTGTAAATAAATTTACAATATTTTTAACACAATTTTTGTATTGTTTGGTGAAATATATCTATCTGCATTTATTATTTACACGAATTTTGAAATATTTTTGGAAAATTCATTTATGGGTTAAACTTTCAAGTCATTTCCCCAATAATTTATATGGTGGGTAATAAAATTCGTCGAAGCAAAACTGGGTATTGGCGCCTTTATGTACATTAAGACATTTATCGTGCGTAGAAAGTTTGTTTTCGGTAGTGTTTTACAATCATTTAAAACTCTTTAGGTGAAATATAATCTTTTTGTTTTCTTTAATGGCTATTCACCCAAATTCAAGTTTCCCAGCCAGTGAGGAATGTTGAGTTGATACGTTCATTGAGAATAAAGAATGTGTTTTAGTAGCACAAATACAGTTAGCTCTCGCTACCAAAATTTAAAATAGTATCCCATTAATCTAATGAAAATATTAATTTCATGTCTTTATTTCATTAGAAACTATAAACTGTCTTGATAATCTGCACACGGAGGGAGGCATCTTTTTGCTGTGAGCGTTCTTACTTTGGTTGATATAGGCCGAAATTCATAGTCCGACCTAAATACTTAATACTAACTTCAAGCCTTGAAATAAAGAATGTGTTTTAGTAGCACAAATACAGTTAGCTCTCGCTATCAAAATTTAAAATAGTATCACATTAATCTAATGAAAATATTTATTTCATGTCTTTATTTCATTAGAAACTATAAACTGTCTTGATAATCTGCACACGGAGGAAGGCATCTTTTTTGCTGTGAGCGTTCTTACTTTGGTTGATATAGGCCGAAATTCATAGTCCGACCTAAATACTTAATACTAACTTATAGCCTTGAAATTTCGTAATTTGTATTAGAGTCAGACCTTATACGCTCCTAGCTTTAAAGTGGGGTAATGAAACCATGTTACATCCTCATTTAAGGAAGCTTCCACAAGTTTGTACGAAATTCAACTTTAAATACTAATTTCTTCAGTAAAAAAATGGTTAAGGTTTAGTATTAAGGTCAGAATATGAATTCGGGTTATTTTTCAAAAGAAAATCTACATCAAATGTCGGATACGCATAATTTATAGGACATTCAAAGAATATATTATCCAATAAAAGATAATGTTAACAAATGTTTCATAATATTGATTATTCAATACAATGAAACGTGGATTAACTTTGCTTCTAAGCAACGGCGCATCTCTACTCGTAACTAACGAATTTTGATATTTGAATATACGCAGACACATGTTTCAATAATTATATCACAGTTAACTATTAAAAAATCATTCTCGTCGAATTGATGTACGAGTATTTTGAAATAACTTATCATCTATGCGCACCAGGAATACAGCTCAACGATATTGGTGTAGACCAAGTTCGTAGTGTTGTAAAGTGTAAGGTTTTTAGTGACTTTTAAAAACTAGATATTGATGTTGAGCTGAAAAAAAGGCAATTATTTTGTTAAGTACAGAACGTTACGTAAAATCTACAGCACCGAGCACAAAAAGCTATTTTAATTTATAAAGTTAAAGTTATTTAATTTATAATGTATTTATATTTTGGAATAGTAAAAAATATTTTTAATTAATGTATTTTAAGAAAAATGTTTTTTTCGAGTATCTTAAGGAGTATTTCGTCCAACTTATACGAGCAAAGTGCCCTAATTGGTATGGCACACCTGTCTATCATACAAATTGGTATGACACACCTGTATATCATACGAATTGGTATGGCACACCTGTCTATCATACAAATTAGTGTGGCACACTTGTCTATCCTACAAATTGGTATGGTACACCTGTCTATCATACAAATTAGTATGGCACACCTGTATATCCTACAAATTGGTATGGCACACCTGTCTATCATACAAATTGATATGGCACACCTGCCTATCATACAAATTGGTATGGTACACCTACCTATCATACAAATTGGTATGTCACACCTGTCTATCATACAAAACAACTACTGGTTTTATACATTGCTCATATTAATTTGTCATTCAAGCCATAATCTGTGAATACTTCTCACAATTTCACTCTTATATGGCCATACGCTTTATCTAAGTCTACAAATGTATAAAATAAACATCGGAAAAAGTCCAAACATTTCTCAGATATGTTCCGTAACGCAAATATTTGGCCCATTATCCTCTATCACTAAAAAGAGGAACCACACTTTTGATTAAGTTATTCTTCTCACTCTTTCAATGAAAATATTTGCATACCTACCACACTGAATAAACTAATGGTATTGCACTACATTCTAGCCTCCACCATTACACAATGATAAAACGGTCTTCACCTTCTTCCAGTCAGAAGACGTGTATTCAGAGTACCAACATTGAAAATATTAATCCCGTCATAGGGAAAGTTCGTTTTAATTATATTTTCTTCCATACGAAACGACGTGATATTCTTTAATTATCTTAGAACAGACAACGTGTGAGTTGTATCCTTTTTGTATATACATATAGTACATATATACCTTCATATAGGCATATTAGAAAAATAACAACATGTAGACGAATTTAAAATAAAAAGCTAAAATAAAGACTTTTACAAGAGACTTCCGCTCAAATAGCTGTTAAGAAGAAAAAGCAAACATTCCAGTTTTAGTTCTCACATAAATCTTAATGATCCATTGTAAGCTGTGATATCCCGACTAAATACCGAACATATTATTACAACCAAGATTGTGATTATAATGCGACCTGCTCGTTAAGTATGAACAGTAACAAAACATAATGCCATGCGTTAATAAGCGAGCAATTAGTCGTACTTTATTATGCAGGTTGGACTTAATGATTTAAGTATTTGGGTGCCATGATCACTGGGAATGGGGGTCTCAGGAATGAACTGCGCCTATTAGAATAGGTGTTGCCTGCGGTGAATTCAACAACGTAAAGGTTAGATGGGACTCATCAGCGTTTAGCCTGTAGACGAAGTGCTTGGCGCCTGTGTTATTTTACCGTTCGTTTCTGGATCTTGGTACATTATTGGTACATACATACCAAAGAATACTATATTAGCAAGGTATCGGAAGAAACACCTCCTGTTGCTAAGATTAACGAGTGGAGGACTTTATTTGTAGAATATTACAACAAGGCTCTGAACAAGAATTGGGAGAACCATGGACATCATGTCAAAATGGGGAATGTTGCATGTTGGATAGATTCTCTGTATCTTCGACTGGTGAGGAACAATACATGTGACATTTTCAACAGTACCCGAGGAGCCCGGTGTCTTGCAGGAGGACTGAATTCGTGAAACGCGCAGTGCTCTCCAGGTGGCATAATTCTGGGCTGAATAGTGATGCACTCTGAATAGGCTTAGATGTGGAATGGGCAGCACTGCATATGATACACACAAGCAGGGCCTAGAAGATTCACCTTTCTGTGAATGTGGGGTGATCTACAATAGATCATGGGATACATAGTTAACAACTGTCAACGTGCATGAGCTGCACAAACTAACATCAAACCTTTTTACGTTTGCTGGAGAGAACACATTGCGCGTGAGGAGCCCACACAGAAAAAGAAGCAGAATAGATCTTAAAAGTAAACTTGTAGATATTTCTAATCTATAATAATATGCTTTGAAGGTTCTCCCGAATACAGGACAAGCTTTTCCTAATACTGGTAATAATTTAGTGCATTTGAAACGATAAGAAGAAGACGAAGGTAATGAGAGAAGATTTCTTAGTTTTGCCTACAAATGCTTTAGGAAAGTGATGGGTGTGAGGTGGTACAATCACGTGACGAATAAAATAATTCGACTTCGAACGAAACAGCCATTTCTAGCCCCATTACAAAGGCGAGTCACTGGAGGTAGTTAGGCCGCGTATTGAAGATACCGCTTTATAAGTGATCAATAGTTGTGCTGTTATATCACATGGAAGTAAGTAACCCAGTACCTATCACATGGAAAATACGAATCGGACGCCCACCCTACACTATACACCGAAAGGGAGATTCCCCTTACATAGGAGGACGGGGAGTACCGGGCTATGGACCGACCAGAATGGAGGCATTTAACATCCCAGTATTATTGATGATGCGTATAGGGTGATGATGATATCTTGCCTTCATACTGTGATAATTTCACCAGCATTGTTTCTTTGTACTCAGTCCTGACAAATAATAATAAACGACCTCCGTGACCTAGTTAGCAAGATGAATGGTTTTCACCCGGTGGCTTTGGGTTCGATTTCAGAAAGCATTCGAAAAAAAAATATAAAAAGGGTCCAAGTCTGGTAAAACAGTTTATCTTAAAAGAATACTCACGCGCTAGATGTGTGCGAATGTTGCTGCCTCTTTACGTGTAGAAGTATTGCTAGCATGTGCGATGACGAACAATGAGTTTTGTGTCTACTCTAGTGGTTCTAACCCAAAGACTCGATTAATCAAGCCGAAGATAATTTTGTCTTCTTCCCACTTTATTCAATATGTCTGAATCACCAATTCGGATAGACTGAATGGTAGATACCATATGAATGGTAGATACCATATGAATGGTAGATACCATATGAATGAATTAATTTAAAACATTACTCTTATACTTATTTGATAAACGGAAGTTAAACAAATAAGACCATTTTCAAACAAATATTACTGCAGTTACTAATATAGTTAATATTTACATTGGTAAGTGAATTTGTAAGTTAATTTATTATCATAGTTAAATATTGAACTGACGAATTGATCATTGAGAAATTTACGTTATCTATTTAGGAGTACTCAACCTTTTTAAAATGTAATAATTCAAAATAGTTATTTGAAATTCACAAAATCATGTTTTGTGGATTATAAATTCTTTGGAATGGATACTAATGATGACTTTCGTGATTCAGTTGGTAAGACGCTTGACTTCCAATTTGGGAGTTGCGGGTGCGATTCCCGATTTTTTAAAAAAGGTTTCCAATCTGGTTTTTACTTAAAGCCTCTTTAAAACCTTTCTGATTGGTCGGAGGAGTCTGACACATTGGAATAAACTCACAAGGTTAGATTAATAGTTACACCTTTTTTCTTTGGAATGATGATTTTTCCCTTTGATTCATAATATTACATAAATTAAAAAAATTATTAGAGTATTTCCAATGTATTATATCCTGTCACATGTTCATTTGTATATAAAGACACTGTTGTGTCGTTAATTAAATAAATAAAAAAATAAAGATTATTAGTTTTGTTACGACCTCCGTGACTTAGTTGGTAAGGCGCCTGTGTTCCAACCTGGAGTTTGAGGGCTCGATTGTCGTTGGTACCTACATATTTAAAAAAATGTTCCATTCAGATTTTTATTTCAGGACACTGAAACATCTTTCTGGTAGGTTGGAAGAGATTGCCATAAGGCAATACATCTGCTAGGTTGTATTGTATATAATGAAAATATAATACAATAAATGTTTGATAATAGTACTCGCACGCGCTGGACGTGTGCGATTATTGTTGCCTGTCTACATGCAGTAGTATTTTCAGCAAGTGCGTTGGCAAACTTACCCGGTTCTCAATTCGAAGTCTCGATTACTAAGACCGAAGGTAATATTATCTACCAGCCACGCTCTTCAATATACCTACATTTGGCTATGTTGAGCGATATCATATAAATTAATTAATTAACCAGTGTTATTATTCTTATAGGATTGTTTAGTAACAACGCAAAAGAGTGGCATATAAATTTTTGCCTAACGAAAGACTGCAAAAGGTTAAACCTGCAGGTCGTCTTGGAACTTTAATCTCCTTGCCATCAGAACCTTGAGTTTGGTCTGCCAAGACTGTTTGCTTGCTGAAATGCTACAGCTTTTACACAATAAACTAAAACAGACACATGCCTCATCTATCCACAAAAGATTTCTGACTATCATATTCTATCACGAAGGATAGCATAGCCGTTAAAAAGAGTTAGTAAGAGTAGCTGTAAAATAGGGCCGTTACTACTTTTTATTTTACTTTTTGAGTAGCATGCTACTTTAAATTGAAAATGAACTGTAACAGCGCTGCTCTTACACAATAGATAATAATATTGAAGATTACATGTAATAAGTTCTGATGCGGCTTGATAGTTTATAAAGGAATATCTTATGCATGACTAAAGCAAGAATTAAAACTAATTCAACTGCAATGTCACTGCGTTTTAATTATAATTTTTGCGTTAACAATTTATATTAATTTATAACTTATTTTTATCAAATTGGATAACACATGTATCAGTAAAACTATGAAAAGTATCGTATCGAAAAATTAACCAATAGTATTCAGTGTGCGGAGTTGTTATCGTGACACCTAACCCCGCGAGCCTTGGCTACTCCAGATCGGATAATTAGGTTATCTGCTCTCGTTCACACCAATAAAAAATCAATTTACAGAACCAAAACACGTTGCCATTATCAGTTGTTATTTCTGCCCACTATTCAATGTTCAATTTTGAATATTATTTATGTAAAACATTTTTGTCTCCATTCATTTATGGTGAAGGTCTCACACATAATAAAAATATACTCATTTTTTTGTTATAAACCATTTCAGTGATTAGAAAAAAATACGAGGTATATCCAGAAAGTAAGTGTACTGAATTTTTGTAGGTTACAATTTTTTTTATTTAAACAAAAAAATTACGTGGTTACCGTAGTACATATGTAAGCTATTTTTCGACATAGTCGCCATTCCTCTCAATGCAGGTGGTGAAGCGGGGTATCAACTTTTTGATGCCTTCCCCGAAGTAGTTTCCCGCCAACATCCCGTCCACTTTTCCACCTCCTCCTTTACCTCCTCGTCGATTGAAAACCTTTTTCCACTCATGTGCAGCTTCAGGGAGGTAAAGAGATAGTAATCTGAAGTTGCTAGGTCAGGGGAATGCGCGGGATGGTTCAGGACATCCCATTTAAACGAGGCGAGCAGTTCCGTCTGGCATTGTCGTGCAACAGGCAGACCTCCCTTTGTCAGCATGCCTCTCCTCTTGTTCTGAATCGCCCTCCGTAATTTTTTTAGGGTCTCACAGTATCTTGCAGAGTTGATGGTCTCCCCTTGAGGCATATATTCAATTAAAATTATGCCTTGACAGTCCCAAAACACGGATGCCATGATTTTCTTGGATGAAATTGTGGTTTTGAATTTTTTGGCGGAGGGTGAAGAGGTGTGACGCCACTGTTGAGACTGCCTTTTGGTTTCAGGCGTGTAGTGTGCAACCCAAGTTTCATCTCCAGTAACGATGGAGCGGAGAAATTGATCTCCATGGAGTTTGCAGCGCCTCAAAAACTCTTGCCCGGCCTCCAATCGATTCAACTTGGCGGGAGATGGGGTTGACATTTTTCACGAAACGTGTTGTCGCGTCGACACTTCTCAACGTACTGACCTTGAACCGATCTCGTTGCGGAGGGGAAGGATCAGGCTATACGGAAGTGTAGCCAACATGTCGAAAATAAAATCCATCCGGTCGTGAGAGCCTCAGTACACTTACTTTCTGGATACGCCTCGTATTTACAAAAACTAAAGAATTTTTTTGATAATATATCGAATTTTATTTTGAGTAACATAAAAAATCCTTCTTTTAATTATTTTTATTGAACTATAGTTCGGAAATTCTAGAATGAGTCCTGTGACAGCTCACAAATTTGCCCCAATACAACCTTGTAACGATGTTCAGTAATTTTAATTATTTTATCAACTTTAATATAAGCCTCAATTCTAATAAATAGCAAGTTATTTAGGTAAATACAATGCATTACATAAGGTTGTATTGGGGCAAATTTGTGAGCTGTCACAGGACTCATCCTAGAATTTCCGAACTATAGTAAGCAAACACTCAATATAATATAACATTTCTATCAATCGCACTTCGATAAAAAAAAAAAAATAGGTGAATTCAAAAATAACAATTTGTAGTACATATTTCGTTTTAATTTGTTGCTTGCCCAGTAATAGATAAGTTGCTTATGTCGTTTAATGTTCAAAAACTTTTGTTTTAACTTTTAATATTGAAGTACTATAGGTACATATCTTTAATATTGAAGTATTATAGGTACATATCTTTAATATTGAAGTATTATAGGTACATATCTTTAATATTGAAGTATTATAGGTAACATATCTTCAATATTGAAGTATTATAGGTACATATCTTTAATATTGAAGTATTATAGGTACATATCTTTAATATTGAAGTATTATAGGTACATATCTTTAATATTGAAGTATTATAGGTAACATATCTTCAATATTGAAGTATTATAGGTACATATCTTTAATATTGAAGTATTATAGGTACATATCTTTAATATTGAAGTATTATAGGTACATATCTTTAATATTGAAGTATTATAGGTAACATATCTTTAATATTGAAGTATTATAGGTACATATCTTTAATATTGAAGTATTATAGGTACATATCTTTAATATTGAAGTATTATAGGTACATATCTTTAATATTGAAGTATTATAGGTACATATCTTTAATATTGAAGTATTATAGGTACATATCTTTAATATTGAAGTATTATAGGTACATATCTTTAATATTGAAGTATTATAGGTAACATATCTTTAATATTGAAGTATTATAGGTACATATCTTTAATATTGAAGTATTATAGGTACATATCTTTAATATTGAAGTATTATAGGTACATATCTTTAATATTGAAGTATTATAGGTACATATCTTTAATATTGAAGTATTATAGGTACATATCTTTAATATTGAAGTATTATAGGTAACATATCTTTAATATTGAAGTATTATATGTACATATCTTTAATATTGAAGTATTATAGGTACATATCTTTAATATTGAAGTATTATAGGTACATATCTTTAATATTGAAGTATTATAGGTACATATCTTTAATATTGAAGTATTATAGGTACATATATTTTTTTCTCCACGTTAAATGTAAATCCTTTCACTCAAAACTACTTTGTACATAACAATTGTATGATCAGTTTGAAGAAATTGCTACTTGTTTATAAACCCGCCACACTGTATACTGTAAAATAAAGTATAATAAAACAATTCTTGACTCATTATTAAGATTATAAAGAATGACATTGGATACGAATTCGGATTTTAAAACAAAAAACGTTGAATTTTTACTGTGCTTTAAAAAATATTTTCCCGCAATAAAAAAAACAATATTAACAATAGGAAAAACATTAAAGTTTGCAAATTTTTCTATCGAATACTTTAACACGTGTAGTTATTTTCTTCTCAATAATATTTACACGTGTTTTGATAAACTTCTGATATTTTGAAGAAATTTAAAATAGAAAAATAATTGTTTACAAATAAATGCACACACTAAAAAATATTAAAAGATTATTTTGAATTTTTAAACAATGATTACGAATTGAATTACGAAGAAATTCTCCAAATGAACAAAAAACATTAAAAAATTAATTAGGTTTCATGCATTAACTGATTTAAAATAAAAGGAAAAAATAAGGATTTTTAAAATACTTAGTGGTATTTTGAATGAGATAGCAAAAATGAACACTAAAAATGTTCTTTACTTCTGTTTTAAAATGAGTATAAATTAGAATTGACTCACGCGAAATATATGAAATATGAATCAATCCACAGCGACATTACTTTATACTCTTCATATTCAGAGGACATCATCTATTTATTCCCTATGATAAATTTATGACAAACGATTTAAAATTATGCGAGTATATATATTTTTATAACTCATCATAAAACGTGGTTATTTGGAAAATTTTGATTTTGTAATTGTTTGCGTTACCATAGCAACCCCGTGACGCAACGTTAAGAAAACCGATTTCCTATAAAAAAATGCGGAAATAAATATATAAACAAAATATCAAAAACTAAATTGTTGAGCATAAAAAAATGTAGCGCAATTTATGCCCTCAGAACAAAACTGTAAATAAGTTTCGAAATGAAAATTTTTCAACACATTTTCCAAATTTGGAACGCCGGGTTTTCGCGGTAAATACGAAAGGAAATTATAAAAACCTTAAACGGGATTAAATTAAGTTATTTAAAAAATAATTCTACCTTTTAATTAAAATATTAATTCCCTCAGAAAAAGTGCACTATTAACGTTCCACTATGTCCGCCCTCAACAAAACTGTGTGCCATACTGAATGAACTGCTATACCGCGTGATACGATTTTACATTAAGCTGCAGAAGGTAATACAAGTTTACTTAGGGTAGCTAAAATAAAGAACCTTTAACAAAAGGAATCAAAATGAGTATAATTTAATTTTAAAGGTTTATATAGATTGTTCGAGTATTTTATTTTCTACTTTTGTCATAACATATGAAAGTCAAATGTGAAAATTGTATTTAAGACAGGTCATTAATGATAGTTAAATTACAGACAGATGGGGTAAAATGTTGAGAACACTTAGTAGAAATGTATTTAAAATAATTCGTGCAGATTTTGGTGTGGTAAGAGTGGAATGATTTGTTTCGAAAAAGTGGTGAATGTTGTTTGATTACGGAGGTATTAGGCAGAAGTATCCCAAGGTAAGGCGGCACAAGATTGCACGCGCGTGTAGGAGAATGGGCGGGGGGCAAGGTACAATGCTTCCCGGCAGACACACCCCTAGCTCCATACATCTGTATCAGGTGAGGGTGCTTCTCAAACATGATGTGTCACTATCCCTGTATATGTTACTCGTTATTATGGTATTGGTGGTAAGGCACGAGTTAGAAAAAAATATTTTCAAGTACATGTTATTTTAAAAATTGTAAAAATTGTACTTAGAAAAAATGTACTCCCCATAGCGGAAACAGATGAAACACCTTCGTAGTTTTCCATAGCTCCCTTATAGGATTTTTTATCTATAATTAATAAGGCAATACAGTGCATACCTATTAAAACAATTGTACAATACACACATTCATAATATTTAAATACATACAAGCAGAGCAGTGAGACGGACAAAGTTTATACAAATGAAATACGAAAAAAAAAAAAGAAAGGAAAGCGCTCCGAGATGGTTTGAACATGTAAAACGAATGAATCGAGAAAGAATAACAAAACATATATGTAGTGCAAATGTAAGTGGAAGGCATGTAAGTGGAAGGCATGAAGAGGAAGGCCAAAGAAAATATGATTTGATCAAGTGGACGATATTTTGAAATAAGAAAATGTAAGACGTTAGAGAAATCGTATGAGCTGTATGAGAAGATGTATGGATATAGAAAGGTAAAATATGTGTATCGACATATGAACATCTGGCGCTCTGTCATCTCTGTCTACCCTGAAGGGAAATGGCGTGATGGTATGTATGCATAGAAAAAGTTGATGAGATGTAAGTAAGAAAAAAAAACATTGATTTAAATTTCAACTAAAAAGAATCAACTAACAAGAATCAAGTAAGATAACAAGAATCAACTAACAAGTATCAACTGAAAAGAATCAACACATTTTTTGGTTAATTTTAAATATCGAATGAGATCAATTCAATGCAAAAATATTAAGCCTATCAAATGCGTAGTTCATGGTTCAATTCTGTTTAGGAAAAAAAATCCATACCAACTCATACAATGAGCCGTTGTTTTCTAAAATATTTCAAATTTGATAGAATGTGGGTTGTATCCCCATTTGCATTTTAGAAAGTGCGTGCTTTGCGAAGAATGTCTGTTATTACATTGTAGTGCATGATAGAGTAAGCAATGTCTGGATCAGGGATAACTGTTTGTTAGATCGGTTGTTAAAAGAAGAATCAAGAAAATAAAGAAATTAACCGACATGGTTTGGACATATAGAGATAATTATTTTAAAAGACTTACAAAACAAATATTTGCCTGAAATGAATGATGTTGCGAGGGAGAGGTAAGCCGAGGAAAGAATGTAAAAATATAGTTAGAGAAGTTTTGACCTTGAAACAGGTCAATAAGGCGGCTGCAATATCGGGATGCCTAAGAACACCGGTGTGGAATAATAAACACATGAGAATAGAAAGTAAAGTCAGAATTTACAAGACATGTGTGAGACCGATAGCCACCTACGGAATAGAGACCAGAGCAGACACATCTAGAACAAAATCTCTCCTGAGAACCTCGGAAATGAAAACACTGAGATGTATAACCGGAAACACATTAAGAGATAGAATCAGAAACACCGAAATAAGGAGAAAGTGTAGTACGGAAGACATCGTCAGGTGGGGAAGACAACGAAGGCGATACTGGAACGAACATGTAAACAGAATGCAAGACGACAGACTTCCACGTGTCGCCCTTTAAGGGAATCCAGCCGGAAGAAGATTACCGGGAAGACTTTCGAAGATATGGCGTGACAGCTGGCAATCCACGTTACAAGAAGGGGAACAAGCGGAACAAACAGATCATGATCTATAGGAAGAGGAAGAAGAAGAAGAATAAGTTTTGACTGAGGGAAAGGTAAGAAGCATGATAAACAGAAAATCATGTATAATGAAATGTTTGAGTGTAGACGAGGCAAAGGTTGTTTGTGTGGATAGGAAGGTGTGGAGATCTGCCCTGTTTGTCTACTCCAAAATGGATAGCATCTCGTCATGCACAATCTTCTATTATTCATATTTCTCACTTTAGCATATTTTTAACTGGTCTACTTGATCCAGCCACGTTTTCCTCGGTATAACTCTTCCACTTCATATGTTCAAACCATCTTAACCCTCTTTGTTTCATATTACTTAAAACATTAATTTATCCATGCATTAATTTCTGACGTCTTCATTCTGCGTTGTTTTATACATTGACACCTCATCACAATTTTTTATAAATGTACACATATCCACATCATTAATATAATATATAAATATTGTATTTATTTATTGGTAATCCTATCAGACACATTTGCCGTAAGAATGGCTGAGAGTACGCAAAACGTATGAAAGACAACCAGCGAGTTGATATACAGTTTTTATTTTACATATCTTATACTAGCCTATTTACTTAGTCATTCTTTTATTGTACATTTTCTCCACATGCTTAAACCTTCTTTATGCTGCTTTATTCATTTTACTGAAAACATCCATACAATCATTTATGTTGTCTTCATTCCACCTTCTTTCATACATTGACACTCGGCATTTTTTGTGCATGCATCTTTACTGTATCAATCTTACTTTTATCCTTCCTTTACCAAGGGCTAATCTCCACTTCCATGTTTCAAGATGGACACCAACACACTATTATATACTGTCATTTTTACTTGTGTTTAGGTTGTAAAAAATGTCAAAATATAAACACTAGATCGAAATGATTGGCTTAATTATTTGAAATTTTTAGATCAATACACAAATGCATCATATGCAACTTAAATTGTTATAGCCCTCCTAAATACACCTAAATATTGTATTTAGATTAAGGATATAAAACTCTCAATTTCAAGTCAGTTAGGTTACATATTTTATTCCTAATTTCCTTTCTCCTTTGCTTGATGATATCACACTTTTATTGTTGTTATTTTATTTTGTACAAATTAACAATAATTAAAATTTTGTTGCAACAACTACCATTATTTACTTTCTACAATAGTTAGTTGGAAAACATTGCTATCTAGCAATAAGTTCGTCAGATTGTTATAGAATAATATGTTAAATAAATATTTAATTTAATTACGAGTATATTTGAATGGTAGAAGTAAAATAGGCCCTAAGTAACAAAAAAAAAACAAAAAAACTAAGTACGCAGTTTCGTTCTACATGCCTATTTCACTTCAACCATTCATTTATTGTAATTAGTATTATACAAGAAATTTAAGCATATGTTGCATTTCAATATTCTGTAGACTGACTAGAATAAACATGTTCTATTATTGTTTATTAGTGATGTCTATGCCTGCGCTGGCCTATCCTAATCTGAAAATCTTCTGGAATCTTACGAGTTGGACCTCCTCTGCCCGTCGTTTCAATTGGGAGATATATTTTATACGAGCTTAGACCTTTTTGATGACGTTATTTGTTATTGATATATTTTTCATTATTGTCATCTGACGTTCTGTCTAAGTTTATTCGTATACATTTCAGTTTTACACCTGCCATCATAAATCAAGAGGCAATACTACCACATGGCAATAATTCCGCAAGGTTCTACTGTATAAAATGAAAGCGAAATACAATACAACATATCTTTTTATTTTTGCGACTATTGTAACGTGCTATGATGTGAGCTTTTAAATCAAATTGTAAATGCACCATTTATCTCTTATATATTTGCATATTGAGGCTAAAATAAATAAAAGTATTGACAAGCGCTTATCTGCAGAATACTAGTTTGAAGGATTAATTTAATTATATAGGACACACGGCCTTGTAAGTTTCTAGAAAAAAACACGCGTAGGAAGAGCTCCACGACGTGTTTTCTAACAACGACTCTGTATGAATAATATTTAACATTATGTAATGCCTTCTCTCAACTTACTTTTACTCCGACTGTAAGACACATGACAGTAAAACATGATATTAACTGCTTATTGCAAAAATAAAACTTTCCCGAACTCTATTGAGAATCATCGTTAAGTTTTCTGTAAACCATAAAATTTATGGTGACTGCAATGCAGAAAAGTGACAGTGAATATTTCGTTCAAGAATATATACTCGTATAAACATTAGAACGCATTAAAATAAGAAAATGCTTTTACATAAAACTGTAAAATTATTATTTAAAATTCACTCGTGCATAATATCGTTGTGCAAGGCACCATCTTCTTAATATTTTTTGCTATAATTAGCAATTACTATAATATTTTTTAAATCGGTTTATTTTAAGATTTTCAAAGAAAAAAAATCATGCATATGTGCTTGACTTTTTCATCGTATAATTGAGAAAAAAAAGAAAGAATTTATCTCAAAATATTTATCGTTCCTAAGTCCTATACATTTTCTTTTTTATTTCACTGTTGCTCAAATATTACATGCCTTTTGCAAAGCTTTAGACACGTTTTTGGAAACCGATAATAGTCGATTATGAAACAAAAGTTTGATTGGAAGAAATTTCTTCTAAGCAATAAATTCGTCAGATTTATTTGCGTGAAAGTATTAAATAAAATTATAAAAATTCTGAAAAATAATATTTGTGTCAGTTATTTAAATTTATAAAATATTTTAAAATACGTACATGTTAAGTAGGATACATCTCTTTTATTTTCATTTTATGATTGGCGCAAATCATCCTCATATAACATGGATCCCTATTATTTAAAAAAAAAGTAAGATTTATTAAGATAGACTTGTTGATGCTTGGGTGACGTTTAATAGTATTTTAAACTCGACGAAAAAATTGCTTTATTTCGTGAAATTCTTAATCACCGAGGTGGTAAATAAATGGTGAAGGAAGCCCTGATGCAAAACAGTCAAAGTGTATGGCAGATGGCAAGCATTAATTGACGGAGGACGAAGGACTGTACCCTCAGAAAGTGATTGTATAATTGGTTAACTTCGGCTTTGTAGAGCGTCGTCTCTGTCATTCATACACGTGTTCCGTCGCGATTTTTAAGTCGTTGTCAAGCGTTCTAAGAGGTCGTGCGACAGAGACGACGTTCTACAAAGTCGAAGTTAGCTGATTATGGCCGACAGTCTCTTTCTTAAGCCCGATGTGTATTACTTACCGCCGGGTACTGTACATAAATATGTTTTAACTTATATTTTTCTGCAGTACTTATATATTTTCAATTTGGTGATAAAAATCTTAGATTTTTTTTACCAAATCTATATAGCAAGACTTTAATGAATTAGGTAGATCAAAACTTGCGTAATTGATTTATATTATCAGATTTGGTAAATATCGTACTACAAGTAGATCATTTTGATTCAAAAGTAGCTTTTAACTAGCGCCGTTACTAAGTTTTCCTCAGCTACGCGAGTAGCATGCTATTTTACATTGACATGTAACTGGATCTGATTTATATTAATGTATATGGTAGAGTATATCATTTACACACCGGTAAAATTAATTTAAGATAGTCAATGGTTTTTAAATGAAATTGATTGGGTCAAGAATATCATGATATACTTTATGACAATGTTGGTAATGTGATTCATTTAGGATAAAATATTGTTAATGTCATTCATTTAGGAAAAAAATGTTGTTAATGTAATTTATTTAAGATAAGATTATATTATCACGGATAGTATATTACTCGAGAAAGGTTCCACTAAATTGAGAGAGAATACATTCTATAGTTCGGAAATTCTAGGATGAGTCCTGTGACAGCTCACAAATTTGCCCCAATACAACCTTATGTAATGTATTTACCTAAATAACTGGCTATTTATTAGAATTGAGGCTTATATTAAAGTTCATAGACTTCATTATCAGTATCCTGTTAACTCATTGAATTATTTAGCAATTTGTATGTTTTTTTTAATTTTTGCATAACGCTTCACATCAATTCTTCGGAAATTGACAAAATCAGCATGGTTTCATTGATTTTTCAGGCAGCAACTCTTTAGGAAGGCCTATTACTGCAAATGGATCATTGGCAAGATTGTCAAACGAGATTAGCGCTTTCGTCAAACCCTTCGCCTCATTTGAATATTCTTCTGCATTATCAGTCTTATGATTCGATAAGTTTTCTTGCATTATACGTCCAAAATATAGGTACTGTATTTTTTTAAAGTGGATAAAGCCTATTTTTCATTCACTTCAAATTGTCATCGATTCGAACTTGGCTCGTGATACACTCAGCCTTTTTCAGAATTTTCTATTAACTTAACATAATTCACTTCAATTAACTCGAGAACTTTGTATTTATTTTATTTATTTAATAACCCACAAAATGAAATACAGTCGAAAGTGAAAAGCCGCATGCAAAACTGTCGGTATCCGTGAAAAAGTTTATATCGTTTCCCTAGAAAAGCGTATCTGAGATATATAGCTATAATTAAACCAGTTGTAATTTATAGAGTAGCTTTAAATATAAATGACTCCTTAAATTAAAGTGTCAACAATCTCATTTGCGAATAAAGTTTTCAGAAAAATTCTGGGCTCACACACAAAATACACAAAATCCTTTTCATTGGTTTTTGTTGATAAATGAGTATTTTTTTGTGCCCACAATCAACGAATGATTATTTGAAAATTGAATATGCTCTTTTTTGGAGTAATGTGATTATGGTGGGATTTAATTTGTCTTCTGTTTATGTATGAGTTTTATTATTCTTATAACTACTCTATATATGTTCCATTATTTTTTGTTGTGTTTGATGATACCTACCACCTTGAGATTGGCATATGCCTAGTTAGCCAGGGGAGTATTTTGCATATTATTTTCCAAGTCACATGAGTATTTTTTAGACCTCGCGCTTAATTTAATGTACCTACCATATGACATTAAGTTAAACAAGATTAATATAGCACATACCATATGGCATTAAGTTAAACAAGATTAATACAGCGTTTATCATATGGCATTAAGTTAAACAAGATCAATATAGCATATATGTTACCATATGGCATTAAGTTAAACAAGATTAATATAGCATATACCATATGGCATTAAGTTAAACAAGATTAATATAGCATATACCATATGGCATTAAGTTAAACAATATTTATATATCATATATCATATGGCATTAAGTTAAACAAGATTAATATAGCATATATCATTTGGCATTAAGTTAAACAAGATTAATATAGCACATACCATACGGGATTAGGTTAAACAATATTAATATAGCACATACCATATGGCATTAAGTTAAACAAAATTAATATAGCACATACCATATGGCATTAAGTTAAACAAGATTAATATAGCACATACCATCTGGCATTAAGTTAAACAAGAATAATATAGCACACACCATATGGCATTAAGTTAAACAAGATTGGTGAATCGATGCTTAAATTAAAGAAACGGGGTACAATTGGATATAAATTATCGTTGCGTGGAGCCAGAGTGGCATATCGCCAAGATCATTGCGAACGCTGAAATGTCTGTTCTCACAGGAAATTACAACCGAAAAGAAAGTTTTCTGTATATATTTGATAACAATAGTGGTGGCTTATTGCAAACTTTGTAATCTGAAGGTTTAAGTACACCAAAACATGAATAATAATTGGTTTCATTTGGAGATTAACGATTATATGTAAATAAACACATATTGCTTTATTTAGTATTGAAACATTATCTAAATTAAATATACGTTTTATGTAGTCTAGTGGTAGCACTTTTGTCATTCCACGCGGGAGTTTCTGTTTCGTTTCCTATTCTTAAGCAAACATAAAATATATCAGTCTATTTTCTTCACATAAAGAAATTTCAACGTATTATATTTCTGGTCGGTTGGAAGAAATTAATTCATGACCATAATCCCACCCATTTGTACTGTATACAAAGAAAATAAAAAATATAACCTTGTATGTAACAGCTTCATTATTTTTGTACCGTCAAAGGCACGACGACCTCCGTGGTCTAGTTAGTAAGACACTCGTCTCCCAGCTCGGAGGTTGCGGGTTCAATTTCTGTTGAAACCCAGATTAAAAAAAAAAAGGATTCCAGTCTGTTTTTCACTAAATGCCTCTATATCTTTCTGGTTGGCTGGAAGATATTGCCATATGACAATAAGCCCACCAGGTTGTACTGTATACAACGAAAGTGAAATACAATACAAAGGCACTAAATCAGTTTTGTCCAGAATTCTGCCACTTAGACAGAACTGGGTGTTCCAAGAATCAAGTTCTCTGCGGTGCAAGGTACCGGGTTCCTCGGCCACTGCACAAATGTCGCATGGACTGTTCCGCACCGCAGACATAGGGAGTCGATTCTCTCTCTCCCTGGCTCCATCGAAACTCATTATCTGCGAAGACTGTTGGGGTCAGCTCTCCTCGTCCTCAGGTTGTATGCTCTTCTGTCCCGGACTACGTCCCCCAAGCCGTGCCTCTGCATCAGGTTATCTTTTTGCACCACCCATGAATTCTTTGGTCTTCCTCTGGTTGTTATTCGAGGGAGATCCATGGAGATTGCCTGGTTCACAATGTGATCGGGTGCTCTACGTCCAACGTGCCCATACCATCTCAATCGCCTCTCCTCCATCTTGCTGTTGATGTCTGTAACACCCAGGCTTCCACGAATGCGTGAGCTTCTTAGTCGATTCATCACGCAATATTCCTTATTTTGATTGAATAACCCCAGACATTTTTTTGCATAGACACAGCACCCCAGCACCTAGAATCATGCACAGTTTCATCAATACTGCTAAACTTTTGGAAAAAAACAGCTGTCGTCGCCATTATAAACGTATAGAGAGGAACATCGGACTTCAGAAGATGGATTTTGCCTGTATGTATTATCTCCTGTCTCTGAAGTGCCCTGTAATACCTGGAAGTCTCTTCATACGCTCCGTACAGGAATTGGAAGAGTCATGGTCAACAGCTCTATTCATTTCATAGTATGACTTCAACTATTTAACTTTTGAATTTTTCTCACTCAGTACACCAAAATCCGAAACGAAAATATACTTCCGGTCTATGCACTCGGGTGGTCTCTTTTTTATTTGGTTTGTATGTAATTTCTCTCTTTTTTTCCCATGAGAGTCAATCAATGAATTTCTCTCTTTTTTTCCCATGAGAGTCAATCAATGAATTTCTCTCTTTTTTTCCCATGAGAGTCAATCAATGAATTTCACTCGTTATTCTTCTTCACTATCTCGAAGACAGTGCATGCATACATCATCTGTTTATATTGTAGATCTTCTCTTCGTGTACCTTTCATGTTTCCCTGATATATACACGTATTATCAGGCACATTTTATGTGGTTGATGGAGCGCACAATCAAGCAAACATAACTGATTTTTTATGAATCTCAAAAATAAGTTGAACGTAATTTTTTCATCAGAAAAAAATTGGAACCGGTTTTAAAATGTTGTTTCATATAAGGTAAATAATTTTAAGTGATATCGTATTAATATATTCTTTTCAATGACAAAAAGTTACTCGATGTAATATATAATATATTATAAATTAAATATTTTTCACAAAATATTACAATTTTATATCATTGAACATATGCGAACATAACAAGTTTAAAATTTTCAGTAGTTGTTGCCTTGTTGAGTTGCCTTAAATGATGACCGACGTTTCGAAGGTGTTGCAGGCTTCATCCTTGAGGTGATGTTAAAAAACATAACAAAATATAGTCAACTTACATAAAGCATCAACCTAGACACCAGCACTCGCGACCGGAACCAGAATACGTGTTTGGCACACTCAGGCCGGGTTCCAGCGGAAATTGAACCCGTAACACCTCGGTTGGAAGATAGGTTTCTTAGTAACTAGACCAATGTGGTATTGACAATTGAATTCAAATTAAATTTATAAAAACTTTTGGAATGCGACTTCTTCGTAGTATTTTTCACAAGCTGTTTCAAATTCCGTTCCACCTGGTAGCGCTTATGAGCTGTTTTTCTCAAGCTGTTTCTAATTCCGTTCCACCTGGTAGCGCTTATGAGCTGTTTTCCTCAAGCTGTTTCAAATTCCGTTCCACCTGGTAGCGCTTATGAGCTGTTTTTTTATAAATTTTAGAACAATACACCCTTGATGTGATATTTTATTAAGAAACAACGCATTAAAAGTTATAAATTTACATTTAAATTAAATAATTTAAGTAATCAATAATCTTTTCTCCCCATGGAAAATATGATCAAGTTTTTCCCATTTATCTTTCATCGATTTTTATTGCTCATGAAAATTTCCATAAGGCTGTGTTGGTCTCGACTCGCGAAAAATTTCAATCCCAAGGAGAGCCCTATACTTGAGCTAGACTCAAAGTGGAACGTAAATTAAAATTTTGTACCATTTTCACCATTTGTACCATTGTAAAGCGACATGGTAAACATTAATAAGGCTATTTAAATCCCAATTAAATATTTTTTTGCAAATATAATAATTTAAAATTTTCATTCTTTAACAGATTCAAGCTGAAACTGATATGGTTTTGATACTTGAGCAGATTCAAGCTAAAACTGATGTGGTTTTGATACTTGAGCAGATTCAAGCTGAAACTGATATGGTTTTCATTCTTGAGCAGATTCAAGCTGAAATTGATATGGTTTTGGTACTTGAGCAGATTCAAACTGAAACTGGTGTGGTTTTGATACTTGAGCAGATTCAAGCTGAAACTCATATGGTTTCCATACTTGAGCAGATTCAAGCTGAAACTGATACGGTTTTGATACTTGAGCAGATTCAAGCTGAAACTGATATGGTTTTGATACTTGAGCAGATTCAAGCTGAAAGTTTTGAAACAATCATTGTGAAGAGTTTTTTAAGAATATATTTTGAACTAATGTTAATAAAAAAGCAAAGTGACAATGATTAGAAGAAAAATATTAATTACCCTTTAATTTATACGAATTGGTTATTCAGATATATTGAAGAGTGAGGTGGGGAGACAAAATTGTTTTCAGAACCATTATTCAAACCTTTGGCTTTAGAGCATTTGGTGTAGACATGGAACTCGATGTCCGCAATCCCACGTTTTAGCAAAACTACCTGCACGTGAAAACGCAACAACACTCGTACACTTTAAGCATGCGTGAGTCAGCTGCCAGGAGAAAACTCTTTCACTACACATGTACCATCTGGAATCAAACCCAAATCTCTCTGGGTGAATGTCAAACGTTTTACCAATTAGCTCACGGAGATCGTCGGAAAAACAATAATTGTACGTGAAAGATAACATGTGGCCTAAAAATAATGATGTATTTAATAACGGCCTATCTTGGGAGAAGAAAGGCATTCTCAAGTGGTTTGGACATAAAATGATGTAGGACGAAAGATTAACAAAACAGAAGAGTAAGTTTTGATAAAAATATCGTCGATACAAATTATTACACAGTTTATATTGTTTTATTGAGTTGTGTTACAAGTTCGTTGTATAGCTTACAACCCTCATGTTGAAAAAGTGACGTTTTACCAACTAAGTCACGGAGGTAGCCAATTTCTGAAAACTAGTCACATACGTGTATATCGAATGAGTTGTATCAGACGGGTTATAAATGTAGAAGAGTTTCGACAAACTGTCTTATCTGCATATCCCATGGCGAATAAGCGTGAATTCATGTACTCGTATGTATCTTAAGTCCTTTAATTGGAAACTTGGAAGTCCTTAGTCCTGAAACCCGAACACTTAAGTTTGAAATATACGACGGCTCATGTAAAGAGAAGAAACTAAGAAAAGGAATTATAAATAAATTCACTGATATTATTAAGCCACCTCGGTCACGTTTTCCATTTAATAAAAGCTTGTTTTGTCGGGTATTTAACGAGAACGACAGCAGTAGAAACGGTTTCATTTGGACGGATATGTGTATACCATAGACGTTTATGTGCTTAAGGGACCCAAATCATATTTTACCTGTTTCAAAATAATTAAGGACGTCACAACCTTTTACATACAAGTTGTTTTTATATAGAAGAAGTTCATACGAAACGGCGTGATGTTTTTAAGATCTTATGTCCTCCGTGACGGTCTCCGAGGTATATTTGCTATGGTACCTGTCTATCGACCCGAGGGTAGCGGGATTGATTTACATTTGTACTCATTCTTTTGAAAGGGGTTCCAATCTAGTTTATTAATCTGTCAATAAAATGGGTCTCACCCTCTATGAAAGCCTGCCCTCTATATGACGCTTTATAAATTATCCTCTTAATATTATTATTTCATTTAAAACCTCTTTAACTAATACCTCTCTGGTCGGTTAGAAAATGCTGGATCCTTTTTTAATAAAACGAGGTACCAACGGGGATGGAACCTGTATGCCTCGGGTCGAAAAACAGGTACCTTACCAACTATGCCACGTAGGTTGTTATCTGTATTGTATTACACTTTCGTTGTATACAGTAAGACCTGGCGGGTTTATTGGCAGGAAGCAATTTATTCAAACCAACAAGAGAGCTGTTTGCGAGGCCTTATATGAAAACTAGACTGAAATCCTTTTTTTTTAATAGGTACCAACGGGATTCGAACCCCCATCCCCCGGATTGGGAGACAGTCGTCTTACCAAGTAGTTCACGGATGTTGATATTCTAATTCGATATTTAAAATAAACATTTATTGTACATTGGATCTTTTTTGCATAATATATACGTTCATTTGTAAATGCAAATGAGTGTCAGTGCGTGAGGTAGGGTTGTCACTTTTCCGGAAGCTCGTTATCGATGGCCCATATTGCTACCGCCGCTTCCGCCTGTCAAAGCGCGCCAGCTATCGTACTTCCGATCAGAGAATAACGATGACACTAACTAACAACGAAAGTTAAAAGAGGTTTGTAGGATTCTCTATATTTTTAAACGGCCCTGACCTGGTGAGATTTAAGAATTTTTTTGGTGAAATGCAGCAGTAAAATATGTCATATGGTATATCATGAAATTCGTATTGCATGGACTGCAATGCGCGTCAACATCTCTTTTATTTAAGAATTGGAGATTACCGAAAGACTTTCGACAGCATGCAGAAAAACATTCCTGTTGTCCTTTGAGCATGCTGCTAGAAAAAAAATTATGTTTGGAGAAGTTGATAATCGCGTGGACAGTTGAGAGAAGTCGAACAAGAGGAAGGTGTCATAGAGATTGACGGATCAAATAAAAGAGAATATAATCCTCTTTAAGCGCCACTTTCAGTATGATCCAGGACCCGGAGGGATGAAGACAGGTGCTGCATCGAGTTCGAGACATATCAGAGGACCATGACGCTCAGCTTACGTGTAGAGTACACGAAAGGAAAAGAGAAGATAATATGAAAAAATATTGACGATTTTACCTAATCGTATGTTGTGGAATATAGAAAGAACATTTGTGAATGGTTCTAACATAGTATACATAGTCTGTTTCCTTAAATTATTATTTATATTAGTGATTCATTGATTCTTTAACTACCTTCGACATCTCCGAATTGATAATGCAGACATGTTGATGAGTGAGACGGGAGCCACAGGAGTAAGTATGTATATCACTGTTTGCCAAATACTGTGCACTTTTTAGGAATATTAGAAATAAAACTTAACTAGAAGGATGCTGTGTATAAAATATATGAACAGCATGAACAGATTAGGTATGTATCAAATATATACGAAACTCTGGCTACGAGTATAAAGGGGTTAAAACGAGTTCTAAAGATTTTAGATAATTTGCTATACCACTGTTTCCCGATCGTTGTGATCACCTCAAGAGCGCTTCCTAATCAGCTCTACTCTAAATAAGACAGGATTTTTAGTCGAGTTAGCAAAAAGTTGGTTACTAGAGTTAGCAAAGAGTAGAGACATCAATATGCTAACACCATCGAGTGCCATCTGGTTAGCTTGCACAAAATCTACAGAAAAACATAAATTCATTTGTAAATTGTTCTAAGAATAAAACCAATTTGGAAGTGTGTCCGCCAGGATCGAAACTTGAGCGCCCACTTGCTTACCACGAATGTTAACCGTTAGATTATGCACGAGAATGGAGATGCAGCAGGCTTAATGTGCACCACCTGATTTTGAGGAGAATGAAAAGCGTGCGTCCTGGTAGACCAAGTTACGCTATGAAAATATGAAGTGGAAGATATTTTACCGGAATATTCAGAACATGAAACCTTTATGCCACATCACCTGTGGGCACCTGCAAGGAACTGATACAAAAATTAAATAAAAAAGCATTATACTTTCTGCTGCATAATATGGTGCAGAGAATTTTCAAAAAAGTCATTTTAAATAGACATAATTATATTGGGTGTTAACATAAGTTGTGTCCTTTTTTTTCAAATTTAAAAATGAGCACCAAAAGTAAAACAAAATGGTAAAGGTTATACGTCATTCGAAAGAAAATTTTCTGCTCTACAATATATTGTGTTTACTTTTACGTTACTTATATTATTTTATTTGATTACAAGCCTTCAAAATGTAATGTCAAGTAGACGAAAGTGAGCATTGTCGAAAACAACAAAAATTAATTGTCGCACGTTGATTTTTGTTGTTTTCACTCAAAACACGTGGAACCCAAGCGCCGAACTTCTGGACTTATCCCATTGATTTAAGATGGCGGTATACAGTCATGTGACTATTCATCATGTTGTTCATCTGCTCAACTTATTCTACGGTGGTTTGAACGGGATCTTCATGAATAATATGGTTTAAGCGGTCCTCATCGAAGTCCACTGGTCGTCCGGAACGCTCTATGTGTTTCAGGTCGAAATTACCGTCTTTGAAACGCAAAAACCATCGACGAGCTGTCCTTTCATTCATAGCATCTTCACCGTACACTTCGCCAATATCGCGAGCAGCTTTGGCAGCTTTATTCCTTCGATTGAACGCGAACACAAGGAGGTGTCGAAAATGCTCACTTTCGTCTACTTGACATTCCATTTTGAAGGCTTGTAATCAAATAAAATAATATATAATGTAAAAGCAAACACAACATCTTGTAGAGCAGAAAATTTTCTTTCGAATGACGTATAACCTTTACCATTTTGTTTATGGTAAAGGTTATACGTCATTCGAACGTTACTTTTCGTGTTCATTTTTAAATTTGAAAAAAAAAAACGGAGACAGCTTATGTTAACACCTAATATTTAAAGATTGGACAATGGATGGCATGTATTTAGTCTGAGTTTTAGTATCCAAGTGCTAGCAGTTCATCCGCTGCATCAGCTGACGATGGATCCTCAAACTGCGCGCATACGCCTTGCTCAGCCGGTGCCCGCATTTCCCGTGCACACATTCCATATAAATAACCTTTCTGTGTATAAAATAATCATCATTATAAATTCAAAATTTATATATTGTATAGTTATATTGATGAAATATAGCTGTTGACTTCTAGAATTTCGAGGTGGACTAGCATCTTGGTTGAACGAAGCACATTGCAAATCCCTACAGCGTGCATTTCGCATCGCGTCCTCATAATTTTCTTCCAGACGCCACGTAACGGAATCAGGAGGTCAAGGTTCAAAACGCAGTGTTAATTGGTTCACTTGACACGAGTTATTGCGGCTCCTGCAAAGTGACCCGTTCACATCAGCTGCTCGAAAACGATTTCAAGTCAGCCTCTGTGGTCTAGTGATAGCTTTTGGACCCACTTTCTGATATTAATAAAATAAATAGGGTTTCATAAATAACTTTAAGTAAGTTTATGTTCGAAAATCAGAATAAATTAGTTAATATTTAAACATTTGTTTTTCGAACAATTTATTAAATATATTTCATTAATACTATGCGTATCCAGAAAGTAAGTGTACTGAGGCTCTCACGACCGGATGGATTTTATTTTCGACATGTTGGCTACACTTCCGTGTAGCCTGACCCTTCCCAACGAGACCGGTTCGAGGTCAGTACGTTGTGAAGTGTCGACGCGACAACACGTTTCGTGAAAAATGTCAATCCAATCTCCCGCCAAGTGCGAAATTAAAATAAATTAAAATTAAACAGTATATATTAAGCATTTTTAATCCAAAAAGATCCCGTTTGTCATTGATGTGAGGTACGTGTTTTGAAATATTTTTTTTTTGTTTTACTGTATTAAACTTCCGTTATAGTAATTCTGTTAGGGTGTCCCAAAAATATATACATTCTTTGAATGATTATTAATTATATATATTAAGACATATCGAACATCAAATCTTTAAATTAAAGAAGATAAACGTTACATTTATTAAGTATCGCAAATGCTTAAATTGATGGCCGCCCTAGTATATGCTGCTAATAACGTGAAATGACAAACATCACGAATAATTTGTTTTGGTATTTGGGGGCGTTCTCTTTCAATAGCTGCTCTCAATTAATTATTAACTGTTGCCTGTTTTGTGTCGTAAACTTTATTTCTGACGAATTCTTATAAAAAAAGTCCATTGCGGTGAGGTGTGGGGAGTGCGGGGGGTATTCTATGCTACAGTACCCGGCGGTAAGTAATACACATCGGGCTTAAGAAAGAGACTGTCGGCCATAATCGGCTAACTTAGACTTTGTAGAGCATTATCTCTGTCGCACGCAAATCGCGACGGAACATGTGTATGAATGACAGAGACGGCGTTCTACAAAGCCGAAGTTAGCCGATTATGGTCGACAGTCTCTTTCTTAAGTCCGATTTGTATTACTTACCGCCGGATACTGTACATATACGTCCAATCCATCTGTTCGGCGTATTTTCATCAAGATAGACCCTCACATCACGATGGTAGTGGGGAGGTGTACCATTTTACTGGAGATAAAAGTCCTCCTCGTTCCTAAACTCCTCACGAATGTGTGGTATGACAAATTCTTGCAGCACGTTTAAATTGCATTTTTATGTATATATATAATTTTTTTTTGTTTACACATTTTTGGAACAGCTTATATGTTATTTACAATCTGGCGGGACAATATTTATTCAATAACAAAGAAATATGTCGATATACAGTCAACTCCGGTTATAGTGAACTCGGTTTTAGTGACCCTTTGGTTAAAGGGAACCAAAATCTATTAGTTTTATTGTAGTTCACTACAACATAGGTTTTTACCATACACATTTGATATATGGGGCTGGGACAGAAAATTTTGGTTCACTATAGCCGAAAGTTCACTAAAACCGAGTTCACTATAACCGGAGTTGACTGACATAGAATCATAGAGAAGATTGAGACTTTTTGGCTCCATCATGAATTTAAATCCAAAGCCGGTATTATTTACTACATTAAAGGCCATATGTAGAAATTAATTAAGCAATCTATCCCTTTAAAACCGTAGTTTCAATATAATATGAATGAACAAGATGGAGTGTCAATAATGTGTCGCTTGAGGATGAGCTACTGTGTAGTGGCTAATTGTATTTACAGAATAGGTATTGTAGAGGATTTCGGCTACGAGTGTGGTCTGGGTGATGAGAATATAGATTATATGTTTTTGTAAGATATTTGATTTACTTAAAGCTTTACCGCGTCCAAAGAATGTTGCGTTTCTTATATCATCGTAGAGTTAGAAATGTCTGCCGCTCTACCCTAGCTGCCTATCCCAAAAGGGAAATTGCGTGATGGTATGTGTGTATGTCTATACATAAATAAACTTGAAACAACATAATAAAATACAGAGCATCAGATATAAAAGAAAGAGCCAAGGATGGACAGGCAATTTTCAAAATGGAAATCAATCTAAAGAAGTCTTTTGAGGGCATTGCGAAAGGAGAACGCATTCTCTCGTTGTTTCAAGGGCGAAGGAGGTACTCGGTCCAACATTTGCAGGTCGCATAGAAGGTTCATCTGTGAAGACACCGATTATAACTCAATAGAAGCTGCAGAGTTTCTCTACTTCTAGATCCATAGTCATGGGATAGGTATGTGGTGGTTTTTGAATTGTGGTAATTTTAAAGACGTTGACACAAAAGTGAAACCGAAATTCATCCAACCAAAACAATGTTTGAAGAGGCCTGTCCGTATATGCAAAAACCAGACAGGGAAATTTATAGCGTCAAATTAATAATTCCTTAGAAGGTTTCTATGCCTTCTAATCAATAATATTAAATACCACTTCTATGACCTAGTTGGTAAGACGCATGTCTTCCAACTCGGGGGTTGCGGATCCGATTCCCGGTACAACCCTATTTTTTCAAAAAGGTTTCCAGTCTAGTTTTTACTTAAGGCCTCTACCATCTTTCTGGTTTATTGGAAGTAATTGTCACATTGCAATAATCCACACCGTATAACGAAAGTGTAATACGAGCATGATAAAAAAATAAAAGTAAATCGTGACTTCCGTAATATTGGTTTCGATTCTTGAACCCATTATTATTGTTAAAATATTATCTTCAAGAATAAGATCCGTATTCTTGCTTGTGTAAATGCAGCTTAATAAATTGTCTTCTCACAGCACAAGTACAATAAGTACCTGATTTTTCGCGCGAATGAACTCATGAGATAAACGGATTATTAGTCACTCGTTTAGCTCGAATCCACATATAGAGTAATATTAGTTTTTACTGTAAACGCTTACACCAGAAGATAATTGAGTCATCTTTATACATTATTTACTTGTTTTTTTTAATGTTCTCTCTTTTTTAATGTTTTTAATGTTAACTCTTCGATTGTATACATTACAACTGGAATTTTTAATACTATTAATATTGCTGCTTACACTACCGCAATGGAGAATACATAAGCAACAAAGTCTCTTCATCTGTCTTGATCATCATTTCCCGTGTCTATTGCGTAAGCGGCTTGGTATCGAGGTTTTTTTGTCGCATTTGGGTATCGGGGAAGTTTGGATTTTTTAGAAAGGCAGTGATATTTCAGCCTTGCGCATTAAAGGCGAGAAAGTTAAAATGCCTTTATGTAAAACAAACCAAAATTTGGTTCATTCATCACCGTACGTGTTGGAAATACTGCCACACGTGAAGAGACAACACTATACTTGAGAAAATGTAGGGTGGTCCCTGTGATATTTGAAATGTCATGTCTTAAAGGGATGGGGTAAAATCGTTCTTTTTTACAAATCGAACAGTTTTTTTATAAATCGAAAAATTGTATTTCTCTAAACTGACGTTTTAATTCCTAATTTTCATTATAGTGACTTTCTAATGTATTGCATGATTTGTATCTATCTTTAAATAGGCCAAGATCTACTATGAATTAATACTAATTATGAACATTTAATTTTAGGTGTGAAAAAATCGAAAATCCAATTGTATACCCCATCCCTAGCCAATGCAGACTAACGTGGTGACTTTTGACAAACGTCACCAAATATTATTTGATTTTAACAAACTGACACATTTTTGCTAATTTGTAACAAGATGTATTAATTTGTCATTTTTGTTAGTTTTATGTATTGTATTTACCTAAATAACTTGCTATTTATTAGAATCGAGACTTATATTAAAGTTGATAAAATAATTAAAATTACTGAACGTCATTACAAGGTTGTATTGCGGCAAATTTGTGAACTGTCTCAGGAACTATGCTACATTTTCTCAAGTATAGTACACGTCAATTGGTTATTGTAACCAGATGATCTCTTAAATCAGAATGGGATTATTTTGCTGTGGGTAACATCTTGAATCGAATTCGAAATCTTCATAACGTTTGTAATCGAACCTGAACTTAATTGGTCGCTGAGGTCGACACTATGAAATATTTTAAGAAATCTAAAACGCGAAGGGAATGAGCAATCTCAGAATCTTAAATAAACTTATGAGATTGTTTGGCTGACTTAAGTGCAATAGTTTGCTTAAAATAGTGATATGTGCAATTGAAGCTGAATGTGTAGATTTTCGCTAAATTATTGTTCATCACCAATCTTAACTTATTTGTTTCTATTAAGCGTTCAAATGCCCGTTATTTTAAATTAATTTCGTATGTACAAAAATATAATGTACATACGAAATTAATTAAAAAAAAAAAGGCAACCCGTGAAATAATCCGTAATATTGTATTATGAAAAGCATTACACAAGTGTAAAATATTGATATCCTCAGATAAATTTGCATCAACACGTTAGTGAAGACGTCCTGTCTGAAATTAACCTGTTGTGCTGTATCTATTCGAATATATTGTTAAAACGCGTAAAAAAAGGTCGATTGTCTCTAATTTATTGCTCGTCAATAGTTGACGATACAATCTTATGGATGTATTCCTCTTATGCTGAATATCTCAATCTAATATTTGATTGTACCTTTGTGAATGGTTCAAATTGATATTGATATTTCAAATATTTCAATGGGAGGAAAGACGAAGACACGAAAAATTACAAATAATAACTTAATGCCAGTAATGTCAATAAAATGTTTGTATACTTTCAAGATTATTTTGAATTGACCGCCTAGGTAAGTACTGCCATCTGTTAAAATTTTCTGTCAACAAAATGTAGTTAACTTGATTGATTTGTGATACCAATCATTGTTGAATGAAAAGGTAAAATATTCATAAACAATATTTTCCAATATAAATCTTACGTAAAGAAAATATAAAATTATAAATAAATAAGGGCAAATAGTATAATATTTATACGTACATCATTCTCTTCTGATGATCAATTTTCACTTTATTTGCGAGAGAAAACTTTCAAATATTGTATTATTAGTGCGCATGCGCCACATTCCGCGGGAGGGCACACCGCGACCAACTTCACACACCTTTTAGCTGTCAGTTGGGAAATGTAAATTGTTAGTTTGGGTTGTGTGTATGTTCTTAATTTTAAGGTGACATTTAAATGTTGTGATCGGACTTTTTTAAATTGGATTACCTTAATCACAGATGCTTTCTGTGAACAACTGCTAATATTTTATAAAAGGTAAGGTTTATTTCATAATTAATAATATGTACTTCATCCAATAAAAAAAATATGTAATAAAAGATTTTTTTGTAAAACGCTGTTTATTTATATAACAATTTCAATTATCTTCGTTATACAAATAAAAACACTTTTTGATATTAGACGTAAAATAATTGCAATATTTATTTATTTCGGTTGTCTTCATGTTGCAAAAATAAATATCTACTATTCATTTCTTTGCAAACTTTTGCCATGTTAACTTTTGTTTTCTTGTATTGTAGAAATAAATAATTTAAATAATGTACATTTTATGTTGCAGTTAAAAGTTTTTTAGAATGATAAGTTTTCACTGTTGTTTTAATAACTAAACATGCAAGATTTTCATTTGTCACCTACGTTTTCTACCTCAGTATATGACTGCCCTACTTTTAAATATACGGCGGTACAAGGTATCCGACCGCTTCTCACATATCTGGCAGAGCAAATTTGAAAATTTTTAATAGTTTTTATTAAAATACGCATGTAAATTGTTAATTAAAAAATAATAAGATGTAGAAAAAATGTGTTAATTAGGTTTTTAGTTGATGTTTAATTCATATATTAACTTCGTTCGATTATTTTGACGAGAAATGAATTAGAAATTCTGAAGAGCCTATAAATAAGTACCGTTTTAAGAACGACAAGGAAAGTGTCCCACATTCTCGGCATTAAATATTTGAGCGCCCACCGTTTACTCTGCGACAATCGAGTTTGGTGCTTACATACGTAAATAAATAATTTATTTTATACAAGTTTATATGAGAGCACTCCCAATTTGTATGTCGCTCAGATATTTACGAATGAGAATCACGCGATCTGGACACCGGCACACATAGAGTTACATTTTAATCATGCAGACAAATCAGATTGATTGGTCGTTTATTCTTGAAGTATAAACTTTTCAATAGGACCTAGTCCAGAGAATGCAAAAGTATCTTCCAAAATCGTAGATATAATAATCATATCTCGGCGATATATAAACTTTTCGAGTTAGGATTTCAGTTAATTTTTTTTAGTATTGATAAGTTCATTTATCAGAATAAGTCAATTGATGTTAAAATCAATGCATTTTGTGTTTCTTCAGTTTGTTTTTCTTTTAATTAACCTTGTATAGGTTTTACGAGAGTTTTTTTTTTCTTAATCACTCGACGGTTATAATTTTCATTTGTATGTGCCTCTTATGACTGAGGACTACGGTCATAACAAACTTGAATAACATACGATATACTCGTATGTTGTTTTCTTTTGCGCGGTCATTGTGAATAGACCCCAATGTTCTTTATAAGTTAGTCCAGTGGGTGGAATCTCATGACCCTCCACATTGTCAATCGACTTGAGAATTATTAGACCCTTTTCTTCTCTTGAAGATAGAAACTTCGACCCGATGTTTTAAAAGCTTCATCAAGCGACCAGATGGTTGTCTTTATGGTTCAGTTCCTACCGCATTGTCTGAAATTGTATCTGATACATAAATATAGTCCGTCATTTTTCGCGTATCCTCAAATAGCTTGAGATCTATCCAGAGTATATCGGTTTCATCAATATTTTTATGATTCAATTCCAGTATTATAATATGTACTCTTATTACAATATAATATTTCTCTTACACTTGCTTTTTCAGCCTTGTTTCGGCCATCCAAATGGAACGTTGCCTGTGATTTTAATTCATAATAGATTTGGGAAGTTGTGTTTTCAGAACATGTATCAATCATCCTTAATTAAACCTGAACGTTAAAATACCGCAATTCGTCAGTGGTCTTTTTAATTCCAATATATTCATATAATATAAAAGCTTAAAGACGATTTACTTGTTTCGTTGCAAATTCATGTGAAACATACATAAAACAATCCATTTTTACTTTTTATATTGTATTAATGGTCGGAATCGAAAGGAGGAAATATCGATGTCAATAAATCATTTAAACGTCGTCGCAACTACCAGTCCAGGAAGAGGAAGTGTCCACCGTCACCGTATTACGATTAAGAACTCTGGTTTCACGAGTCTCTATGGCATTCGTAGGAGTAGATATATTAAAACAGGTTTAGTTGAAGATTTTATGTAGAAATAGTAGCGTAAAAATATTGTATTGTCATCCGCAATTTTGGGACCTAATTTCATCGTAATCTCTGACAAAAGTTTCCTTTGATTGTCTAATCCTAAACCAGCAGAAAGAACCTGACAATATTAATGTGTAACAGTATTAGTATATTGATCTGGAAAAATACATCATATTATATAAAATCACGTAATTTCCAAGTGAGATAGCACTGCTGTCTACTTTAGATTTCCAATACGACTCGGGTAGAATGGCAGCTTTCTTAAGAATGGCGTTCTACCTCTGACGGTTCGTTGTCTTTTGAAGCCAGTTCTCTCTACAACCCGGTCATATCTCCAAGTTGTTTAACTTCGTCCCTCAGTCAGTCATTGTCTCATCTTCTATCTAGGATGACTGTTATAAGAAAAAACATCAATGATCTTTAAAATTATGTTATATTTTCTTTTCAACATGTCAAAACTAAGACAACCGACTAATATTGCTGGTGCTCGAGTTGCTCGGCAAGTATGCGAATATCCTGATTGCTTCTGCTTTGGGTGCGCCATTTTTGCATCTCAACAAAATTTGAAGGAGTTAATACGATATTGAACGTTTAAAATATAATTAAAATACTATTTAAGAATATTTATTAGTTTGAGACCCTTTCATATATCGGTTAAGTAGGTCAATACTATATATTCAAATAATAGACTTGAGTAATATTTTATTCTCTTACCTTCTGTTCATTTCTCACGATTTCGAATAATTTATCTCCCGCAATTGTTATGGAGCTTTTAATTTTCTAAGAATCGTATTGTCATCAGTAAAAAAAGGATAATCATTGAGAAGTTGTAATTTCTAGTTTAATTTATTTATGGAATTAGATATGGAAACTTGCTCTAATGATAGGTTTGTTTGATATTTGTTTCTCTTTGACCGAATCCCCATATACTCGTATACACGCAAGCGTTATGAGTACGGTACAGAGGCATAAATTAAATGTATCAAATTCTTTTTGACATGTTGTTTTGAGTACACCTAAAATTATTTTTGTTTATGGTCTGATTGCAGTTTCTAGAAAATATTTTTATTTGAATTCAATTTAAACCATCGAAAAACTATTTATTGATAACCGCATAGCTTAATTCAGTGCGCCGATGTCGCCCATGTGAATAGAATTAACGAGCTCCTATGAAGTGAACATCACTTGACACTGACGTATACTCCTTCATACAAAAGACTTCACGGCCATTATTGAAGAAGAACAAAGCTATTTTTAAACATACTCTTATTTTAGGGAAGAAATTCTCATTTTTAAGTTAGAAGACTAACGGTAAGACGAAATGAGAGTTATTCGATTTCACATGAAACAGTGACCGCGCAAGAGCAAAAATCAATATGACAATGGAAAATATCCAAATCGTAATTTTACTTTTAAGCTGAAATTATATCGGTCCGAACCCTTCACAACGCTGTTCCTTTCGAATATCACGGGCAGTTTATCATATCGTCTAGTTTTTGAAGATCAATACTTAAAAAAAAAAAAAAAAAACAAAATTTTCACCGAAAAGTGTATCTATTCAGATAAACCATATATTTTAAAATGTAATCAAAAACTTTTCTGTTTGCAAACCGTGTCTTTTAAGACGATTATACCCCTTTGTGTTTTTAAACGTCAAATTATTATCTCAAATCTCAAGATACACACTTGTCAAAGTTAAGACGAAAGGAAAACGGAATATCACAGTCGATCGACGTGAAAGTGATAAAAATTGGGAGTTTGACAAAAAAATTGCCAATGTTTTTCCTATTCAACAAACTATGATTATTTTTCTCTAATGTTATATTCGTACTCTGAATTAATATGAATATTTTTCTACATTTTTTTTCTGAAACCAGCACTCATCACGATGTTTACAAAATATTATTATGTATAAATAAATTAATTAAATGAACTTCAATCGCCCAATTCAAATCAAGCGTAACACATTAATTGGAAAATCTAATTAACAATGAAAATAAATACTTTTCCGGATAGTTTAATATGTAGAATTGTAGAATATATTGACATTTATAATACTTATATTAATTATTTAAACAATAACATTAACAATAAAAATATCTGACTTCCCATTTAGACATATAATTAACATATACTCGTACCACTTTTGTAGCTGAAGTCGAAACTTAAATGATACTGAATAATATGTACCAACTCAATACAGTTTTTTTTGGTTTCAATATTTTTTGATAACTTCCATGTATTTTTATTTACTTGCAAATTATACGTTTGTATTGTGGACGCGTATGTATAACATATCCAAGCGATGTAAAATTGTTAATTTCAGATTTATAAATAATGGAAAGGACAATTTTTTAAATATGTATGCGAAGGATGCATGTCGTGATAGGAAAGCTTGTCGCTCTATCATCTGTGCCTACATCAGCAGATAAATGGCGTGATGTATATACTCGTATGTACAAGGAAATGGCTTGAGAAGTAATGAAACTTCTTGAGGATTCAAGGGATAGCAACACAGAAGATCATGACGTTATAAAGTAACCAGACGTATACCATACTCTCGCTGGATACTTTCTATATTTTAGCGTTTTCCAATGCAGTGCGGTTCCGAAGAGTTGCAGTTGAGTTCTGATACATAGCTAAAATTGTTTTATTTAATTTGTGTGCATTTCAATACATTGCCGGATGCAAGTAATTACTCTAGTAATGTTAAGTTTTTCTTTCGAGTCAGAGCATGGGAGACTTCGATTATTGACTTGCCGAGACCTTTTTAAAAATATCGATATTATTGAAATGAACTCAGTGCCGTTTTAATTAAACTTTTATTCAAATGGGAATGAAATCCAATGTTAATTTATTTAAGTATAATAATGACAATACACCATCGAATAAAATGAATTGGCGAAAGCCTTAAAAGGATGCGACACTGGACTTCTTGTTACAATATTTCATAAAACCAGAATATAGAACTAGCGCTGTGGGTCGCTTTGCGCTGGTACTATTTGGCTGGTATTTAATGACATATAATGTTATCGTTAGAACTTTTCATTAGATTCTGCTCATAGAATCACAGAGGGAATACCACATTTATTATGAGAAACTCAATCAGCACGAAATGTTTTTTTTACATTACCGTAACATACACGTACATGTGTAATTACTGGATATATATATTTGCATACTATATTGTTATCAATAAACCTATTATTAATTTATTTTAATTTAGTATATCAGCCATCTCACAAGGCTCATTGCCTGTTCTGAGACAGCTGACTTACACTACCAAAATTCACATACGCTTAATATATGCACACATAAATAGTTCAACAGAATCGAGCTGCAGCCGCTCGCATGATTAGACAACTCTGCAAAAAAGCCTTCTTGTTTATTTCTCTATTTTGTTCAAATGTGTGAAAATAAAATAAACTCTTATTTTATTTTCACTCTTTATGCTGGCAGTGAATCTAGGGCTGAGTGTTCATAAATTCAGTGTGCATTTATATTTTTAACAATTTTCTTACATATTTATTGAGTTTATAATTGTATTAACTGCTTATTTACCATATTTTTTTAATATTATAATTTAAATGTACGAGGTTGTGGGTTGAAAAACATCTGATGTATCTCGTTTGGGAGGATGCTATGAGATGAGCTCAGGCGTTTTGATAGATTCTGTCTTAAATATATTTTCTTTTAGGTTGCCTTAAAATATAAGTTTAATTTCAGGATACTACCTTGATCAAAAAGTTTTAAGACCAGCCACCGTGTGGCGTTACCACATCTATCATTGACACTTCCCTCCAAATTTCAGTATCATAGCTTGAAATTTGTAAAAGTTACGCTGTACTGAGTACATCTACCTTGTGTACATCTACCGTGCGTGTTTTCGATTTTTTACAAGTTTGAAAATGGCATCAACTGTGCATCAACGAGTTTGCATTAAATTTTGTGTGAAAAACGGATTTAACGGTCTGCAGACCTTGGAAATGTTGGAGAAGTGTTTTTTGGTGGCACGAACGCTTCAGAAGTGGTCGTGAGTCGGTCGAGGATGACGAACGCAGTGGCAGTCTAAAACATCGATAAAATCAAAGAAATGTTGGCCGAAAACCGCAAATTGACCATCAGAGAGCTGGCAGAGGACTTGAACATCGCTTGTGGATCCGCTCAAGACATTTTGGTTTGTGATTTGGGCCTCAGACGTGTCGCTGCAAAACTGGTGCAGAAAGACCTCAATTTCATGCAAAAAAAGGACCGCGTTGAAATCGCGAAAGACATGATTTCCATGAGTTTTTGACGAAAAACAACACGAATACTATCCAGCAGCCTTTGAATTCACCTGATCTGGCTCCCTGCGACTTTTTCCTGTTCAACCGACTTAAAAAACCGTCTCGCGGAACGCGTTACAGCACCCGAAAGGATGTCATGAAAAAATCGAAGACGGCTCTGATGGATATACCGAAAATTGAGTACCAGCGGTGTTTCGAGGATTGGATCAAGCGCTGGCGTAAGTGCGTTGCAGTCGATGGGAAGTACTTTGAAGGGGACCATATCGATTTTGATGAATAAACTTTTATTTTCGATTTTCTGAATAAAGTCCTAAAACTTTTTGATCAAGGTAGTATATACTCGTGTGTGCGTATTAGGTTGCTATCAACGTCCGTCCGTCTTTATTTTTTTTTAAACTTGATCGAATATGATGTCGTTTCATTCACAATATAGTAGCTTATTTAGGACTCATTTCTACATATTGTATTTTAATTTGTAAATTTTTTTTTTATAAACAGATATACTCTTATAAATATCACATGCTCGTCTCTGAGAATTCGATACTTAATTTTTAAATTCATCCCGAAGTGTATCGATAACTCTTCGTATCTTAACTAAATGAATTAAGAATTATTGGAAGATTAATTGTACGTTAAAATCTGTCATGTGTAAGACTTGATGTATATGTCCTTCGCTGGGGTGAAAGTGGATCAAATCATTGCAGAGAGTTTGAATGCATTTCTTTCATTCAGTCGGCACACAATGGATACTGCTTGTTGCTGGCTCCAGGAATCTGCTTTCACCGACAGATGACACATCACTTTCATCTCAACCATTATGTTTAACATTAGAGCTGTCCTTTTCCCATTCACTTGTACAATTAAAATCACTATGGCAGACTTTTCGATGTACCCATGTGTTTATTTTATGATGAGCATGATCCACTGGAATATATAACATACTTATTGAGAATGCTTTGCAATACTATGCTTATTAACAATGTTTTGTTAAACTTGACTATACATATATATTAAATATTTTTGTATTTTAATTTTTATAATACAAGGACTGTGTTTTTTTTTATCCTTTGTGCTCGAATTTATTTATAAACAAATGGAATAAAAATGTTCAACAATCGTAGAAAGTTTTTTTTAATTATTATTTATTAATGATTATTTATTATTAGTCAAGTTTGCACATTTTTTAGCTTGAACGAGGTTGGCGTCGTTATTCATTCATTCGTATGGTATATCCTAACATATCCAAATTGATAATGCATGCACTTAGAATAATACTCGTACATGGGGTAATCATGCTTGATAGAATACGGAATGACGTTATTAGGGATGTAAACTTAAGGCTGATGTGTTGAGTAAGGTGGATAAGAGCACTCTGAGATGGTTTGGCTACGTGGAACGAATGAATGAAGAAATACCAACGAAACAAATGTACAGTGCTAATCTGAGTGGAAGGCGTGGCAGAGAAATACCAAGGAAAGTACGGTTTGATCAAGTGTATAATATTTTAAAAGATGGAAATGTAAAAAGTCGAGGAATCGTATGGGTTAAATGAGAAGGCGTGTGGATGTAGAAGAAGTGAAATATGTTTGTTGCGATTGGAAAGTCTGTCGCACTCTCCGTTCTGCATACCCCGAAAGGGGACGGCGCGACGGTATGTGTGTATTTGATTGATTGTATGAGTTGTATTATAGTGATGTCATTTGTTCTAAATTGTGCTGAATTTTTGTATGTTGATATTTTATTTAGTTGTTTGTAAAGGACGTATAAAATAAGTTAAGTGTCATATAAAACAAAAATAAAATGAGAAAGTTCAATAATAGATAGAAACACTAATATCCGCCAGGTAAGTAACCATTATAAAACTACGTGTTAATTATTAAAAATCAATATTTAAATGATTTTTATTTTCTTTGAAGTTGGATCATAAACAGTAACGGTTGAATGAATCGAACCGCTTTAAATTGCCACCTTGAAATGACTCGTTTTTTAAAGAATAACAAATGTTATATGGAAAAATCGATTCTTAGATACAGACAGATAGTTTTATGTTGGATCCGTAACCAATTACTAATTACTTACAATTTTCCGTTTCATTAGAAATAATGTATTCTGACTGCGAAACGACGCAAGCGGCACCTGAACACTCTCGCATATCGTTCACGTGAAATTAGTAATTATAATATTTGTGCAAGAAATTTGTCCCATTGCCAATCTCGAACAAAGTTCTAAGAATTTTCTTCAAATGTTGAATTATGTCATGTGTCAGATAGACACTTTATAAAAAAAATTAATAAGTTTTATTTGTTGTGATCTTATGGCTGGTGTGTTAAGGCGAGATGAAGAATAATGTGGAACGAATGAATGAAGAAAGACTAACGAAACAAATGTATAGTGCAAATGTGAGTAAAACGCGTGGTAGAGGAACACTAAGGAAAATATGGTTGGATCAAGGAAAAAATGTAAACTCAGCAGAGACACATGACACGCATAGCAACTTATCAAATGTTCGCCATACCTATAGTAAGAACATCTTTTGTCCAAAGGCAATATGCCTATTTGGCTCCATGACATACAATGGGGTGCCATATTTAATAAAAGCAAAAATAACAAAAAAAATGAGGCAGTGGATCGAAGCTTGGATACTTGGGCAGGAGTAATGACTTGTACGAGTAGCAAAGGTTTATGTGCATTCTTAAGTGTCAGTGTTTGTGGTGATTATGTATTATAACATACATTGAAGGATGAACATTTTGATTTGATTATCAAGTCTCGCTGATTATCAAGTTGATGAATGTTTGTAACAAACGTATTAAATAATAAAAAAAAAAAACAATTTACATTTCCATGTCTATATGTCCTAAGTAAGATAGATACATACAAAATCCTTCTGATTTTAACCTGGTTTACTGGGGACACGACAAATCCAAGGCAACAAAACCAAATCCATATAAATTGATGTCCACTTAAAATACGAACCATACGAATAATTTCGAAAAATCAACTTTTACGTGATCAAATTTAAAAACAAATTTGATTCGGTAAAAAACAATCGTTAATTGTGAATATTTATTTTATAAACATTTACTGGGGACACGACAAATCCAAGGCAACAAAACCAAATCCATATAAATTGAGTGTCCACTTCAAATACGAACCATACGAATAATTTCGAAAAATCAACTTTTACGTGATCAAATTTAAAAACAAATTTGATTCGGTAAAAAGCAATCGTTAATTGTGAATATTTATTTTATAAACATTTCGTTTCATTTCTTTGGATACTTGCATATTTTTTTTAAATTTAGAAACCCCCCTGTTTTACTAGTGAGAGTATACCTATATTATTTTAACTCTCCACTGGCCATACACACGTATGTACTTGTATATTTTATTTCACTGCTCATCCGAGATAGTATCTCGAAGCGGAGAAATCTGTTCTTGCTGGCCGGTAAAACCATCAGTTGGAAAGCAAAATTGAACGACCTTGTATAATTAAGCCACTTGTTTATTGTTGTTAAGAAGTGGCTATAATCATTTCTGTTTCTAATGAATCATTCAAGTGATTGGACGATAATGAAGCTTAGTTATAATTTATATTGTAATAACAATAATGATACGAGTAACCTTGTTCTAACTGTATATTATAAACGGTCTTTCAAATTGAGCGGTTTTTTTAATAATTTTTTTTTTAATTCTTGAAAAAAATACACAATTTTCTTTGATTTCAAAAAACTTTTTATTGGTCATTGAAGTATAATGTATGCCATTTAAACAAAATAAACAATATCCGCCAAATGTCCACCTCTTGCAGCTCCACAGATGTCCAATCTTTTGTCAACATTTTCGATGACATTTTGGCATAATTGCGGTTCTAACTCACCAATAACGCGAATAATTTCGTCCTTCAGCTCAGGAATTGATTGGGGGTCATTCTTATAGACCTGGCTTTTCACGAAACCCCAGAGAAAATAGTCCAACGGTGTCAGATCACATGATCTTGGTGGCCAATTAACATCACCGTTTCCGGAGATTACAATAGATACAATAATTCTCAATTTGAACGCGTTGTTATATTGTATACGACTCCATTTTTATAAATGCCATACATTACACTTCTCAAATGTCACAAGACCCAGGAGAGTTCGCGACGCCATCTGTGTTTTATCCAAGAATAAAAAAACCGCTGAATTTGAAAGACCCTATATATATAGTATCAAATTTTTCGTACATTATTGCCGTACACGAAGCCATAGGTACGAAGATTTTAAGCTATCGTGGTTAACCCTTCCCTCCCTGTGATGTGTAACTAGTACACATTGCTTCTAAAAACTTTAATATCTCTATAAATATAATAAATACTGGGTTTAGATTTTAGGTATTCCTCCGTAATACATTTACGCATTGAATGAAAAAATAATATTAATAATAATTTGCACTTATCGGCCACATCAGAGATATTTTGTGAAAATCGGGAATACATTCACCAATGCAATCAAACGTGTGCCAATGTGTGACGTAGGTATATTCATTCTAAAAAACCGCTATGGGTGAGGAAGTGACGCTATTCACGTCTCACTCTCACTCTTCTTCGATATATGGGAACGCAAGAAATAGAATCTCAGTTCGGATTTGTTTCTTCCTTCGAGGTATAACATACACAGTGTTAGTCCGTCTCACGTCTCAGTAGCTCTCGGGCATTCATTTGAGGTGGTCTCCTCGCCCGTTTTGTGAACGTCGGTCGATGTTTTTTTCATGTTTTCAGCAATTAAATTTCAATAATTACCACTTCAAATTTAATCAATTTAAGCGATTGGCTATGGATATTCTTATTTTTTCCGATTTTAAATCACTCATTTTTAAATGTGTATTGAATACAGCACCGTAATGCGCCGGTTAAAATACCAAAAAATCTCGTTTTCTGTGGCATCAATATCTTTATTTATTTACCATATTTATTTATTATTGCACATGACAAGAAATATACATAATTTGCGAAAAAACAACAGGTAATTTGATTTGAACATACAATTTTAATGAATCTGGGTTTGTTGCCTTTCATTTGTCGTATCCCCAGTAAACTAGGCTTTTGCCTGTATCTCACTAAGGATAGGATATCGAACGAGAACTTTCTTTTTATAGCAAAAAGAAGCAAGATGAAGAAGATCAATCAGAGATGGTTTGAGCATGTAGAACGAATGAATGAAAAAAACTAGCAAAACACATATATAGTGCAAATGTGAGTGGAAGGCGTGGTAGAGGAATACTAAGGAGAATATGGTTGAATCAAGTGAATGATATTTTGAAAGAAGTAAACAGAGAAATCGTAAGAGTTGTATTAAAAGGCGAAGGATGTGTGTCGAGATAGGAATGTGTGGAGCTACGTCTTCTTTGCTCACCCCGAGAGGGAAATTACACTATGGTTTGTATGTTTGTACAAAAAGTTAGAAGTTTGACGATAGAGTATGGTATAAAGGTTATTAACAGGCTCTCTATCGACTGATATGCTCCTGACCATTTGGAAGATGCTGGCGGAGTGAAACTGGTTAATGGACCATTGGTTTAAAATTTAATAAACTTATTATCATATCATTTCTTATATGTTGATTGAGTATTTATTATGTTTTGTTCGTTTGCACATCTGTCGTGTTCTCTTCTTATTCGATTGAACCTCACCTCAAGATTTATGAACTGGAAAAATAACATCGTACGTTTTTTTGGAACGTTGATGAGTTGATCTCCCAGGACTTCATGCATGCATATTTAACAGTACTGCATTTTTATATTGCTATGCAGCCCGTATTTGATTCTTTCTGCTTCCGCTAACGTTAGAAAACCAATTTTAACGCTTTAACCATACTTGGACAATGGACTAAGAAAAATATGAAAATCGTATACGGATAGTTATGTTTCATTGTGGTGATTGAATACTTACGAGTATTATAAAGCTCAATGGGTGTGTTCATATTCTTTGCAACTTAAGCTGGTCAGCTTGGCTGAGAGACGCGTGTGAATTTAGACAAATTACCCAACGCACTACACTCCTTGGAATTACACAAACGCACATGTTAACATTGGTGAATACAAAATAGTGGCACACTTTTAGTCTTTTTATGGAACTACAACTTTATTTGAGGTCAAACTTCAAATGAATTTTATCAATTTGATAAACTAGACGTTTTAGTTTTAAAAATAGTTTACTGGTATTTATTTTAAAACGTCTATGGGTTTCTAGCTAAGCTGTTAAAATGTCTATGAGTTTCTAGCTAAGCTGTTAAAATGTCTATGGGTTTCTAGCTAAGCTGTTAAAATGTCTATGGGTTTCTAGCTAAGCTGTTAAAATGTCTATGGGTTTCTAACTAAGCTGTTAAAATTCTGAGAGCACAGACATTTTTTCTGCATACTTTTGATTCATTAAACTGTCATGGCATTCCTCACATACGAGTAAGTATATTTAATTTTATTCTTAACTAGTCTATTAATTATTCTTTTTAAACCTGTTAGTTGTTTTTAATTATAGGGAATTCCCATTTTTCGAAAACGCTGTTTAGTCTAGAAATTATGTATGCGATCTATCTTGTCTGCCTCAAATTGTTCCAGATATGGGTGGCGTATGCAACTTAAGGAATCACTTGAAAATAACCATTTTTGAGAATTCTTATCGATATATGAACATACACACATACACTACACTTCATCTACAACTGAATGTGTTATTATCACATATCGGACAATCTACCAAGGTTTCTCTGTACTTCGTTATCCTTGATAAGTTTTCTACGATTTTCATACCAAATGTGTTTCTAGCCCAATGGCCGCATAGAAAGTTTCTAGCCCAATGGCCGCAAATACCACCTTCCTATCCTTATACTCGACTTGTTTTGTTTTTATGATCTGTCAATAATAGTGGGTTAAAATCCCGGTTTATAGCCCTGTTGAGGAGAGTGCTCTCTAAACGGCGCTATACAAATTGTCCTTTTATTATTACTATCGTGAGTAAAGGCAAACACTAATGATAGTAAGTGATTGATAAGAGGCGGGATCAATCGTAGAATAAGTGTCTTCCAATGAATTTGTGGTGCACTGTAATGTCTCCAGGAAAACTCGATAACTGTTTATTTATTGTTTTTTTTTTAATATTTTTTACATGTTCATTGGTGCATTTATGCCCAAAAGACTTTGAAAAATATTGACAAACATATTTGTTACAAAGCACATTAAAATAAATCAAGTTTTACACAAGTTAAGGAATATAAGTCTAAAAGAGAAGTCCAAACAAGTCCAACAATTTACAATACAAACAAGGAAAAAAAACAAAAAAGAAACAAAATAAGACGATTGGAAAAAAACTAAAAACCACAGGAAAATACAAAGGAAAACAGTTTATAAAGAATTAATATCAAATCGTAAATCGGTTGTTTTATAAAAACATTAAAACTTATTGGGGCTAGAGAACGCGTCAAGTAGTCCATGTTTAAAATGTGATATGGAAATATTGAAAATATCCTTTGTGTCTGTGTATCGGTTTGTAAATCTATACATTCGCACAATTGGGAAGTTCCTGTGATAATTCATTTTAGATGGGACACAATGGAACAATTCTTGTGATCTGTTTAGTCGGATGGGGACTCGAAAGTTTATCCACTGAAGAAGTACACAGCTGTCAAAAGCTGAGTGTAAAATTTTATATAAAGCAATGAGGTCTGACATTTTTCTTCTATTTTTTAATGAGCGTTTATTCAAAAGTCTTAAAAGGATTATAGTCGATTAAATGTAATAAAATGTATGCTTAAGAATGACTTTCGGTCTTATTTTATAGTTGGCTATATGGTAGGTAAACTTTCTTCGACTAACCTTGATCTATCGTTGGCTGAAGATATTTTTTTCCGATCCCATTCGTAACAATCAGTCTCGGTGACTTGGATCATCAACACTAATCACCGCGAAGTCAAACGGTAATCGATTCTATGCCTATCATTAACCATTCTTGAAGACTGACCTTCGATTTCTGTTCTAACTGACTAACAGCAGCAATGCAAAGTGTTTATGTTATTCACATCTGCATTTTCTTTTTGGAAAATGTGATAATTGGTGACCGCTGTGGCTTACTTTGGTAATATAACTGTCTTTTGAACGAATTTTGTGTGTTTGATTCCTGTTGCTACCCTTTATTTAAATAAAATATCTATCTGGTTTTCTTTTCAGGCCTCGTTAGCATCTTTCTTGTTGGTTGGAAAATATTGCTCCATAGCAATAACCCGTCCTTTATATATCGAAAGCGTAATACAATAAAAATATATGCTTGGGCTAGAATTCTTGAGAAAGCTGTAAAATAATCTCTGGTCACCACAAGGGTCGGCCAGTCGGACCAAATTACTGTTTTTGAATTATATGGATATTTTTTTTGTTGGGTCTGCCCGGAAATCGAATCCAAAACCTGCGGGCGGAAGTCAAACATCTTACCAACGAGGCCACGAGTTCCTCAGTACATATACATACTCGTATATTGATGATCGAGTTTTATATTCTTATCTTGAGATTCCTGGACAGACAACTCAATTGTTTGTATGGCGCTGCTGTTGTTCTGTTTACATTTTGGACCCTTGTATGGATATTGACCGTATAAATAATAGTCTGCGTAATACATAATCGATAAAAATCCATAAATAAAGTATTTTTTCAACACTGAATGATGAATACGAGTAGTTAACGTGATATCAGTCGTTAGTTTAATTTTATTGGCAGGGTAAATCATAACGACACTTACAATAAAGACCGCGGTTCATAGCTTCGTGCAGAGTAGGCAGACTTTAATACGCTCGCAGAATGCTTGACCGTTCTGGTGAATGGCACCGATCGATGGACGATTGATGAATATGAATGGTCACTAAGCGACAAGTGAGCATATGCAATATGATGCGGTTTCACCAAGCGACGCGGTGTCCTCTTTTGAAATATCGATACTCGTTGGAGAATCCCAGCTGCGAGTGTGTTCTAGATTATTAAACTATAGACCATGTATTTTTGGTTGTCCTTTGCGAGACATATTTCATTTACTAAACACCATATCTTGACCGCGTCCAAATAATGTAGCATTTCTTCTTTCGTCGTGGAACTTTTCCACTTATACATCGAATGTTGAAAATTTTCAAGCTTAAATCAGTTGAAAATTTAAATTGTCTAGAATTGTCATTTTTTAAAATTAGTTTTATTATATTATATTGACTCATATAATTGTATAGTGACTATTTTTTGGCACAAATCATCCTAGTTCGAATGGATTGTCTATTATAGATTTTTTTTACTCTTTTACTTTATTCGTTTAAACACAAAAATAACAAAAAGCTAATTTCACGTTTTTTAAATTTAAAAAAAATCTTATAAACTTTGTCATTTATAACTTTGCAAACTCAATATGATAAATTAAATTACAAATATCCAAAAAACGTTAATTGGGCACGCTTTAGTTTATGACGTAGCAACTCCCGACGAAATTTGACAATCGCATTTGTTTATACAGCCACGTACGATTTTGTACATTCATTCTCGTATCGTTTTTACGTTTTTCGTCCGTTTTAATTATTTTTTTGCTAAATAGAGAGTTATTATAGTTATTACTAATACAAGTACTATAGTGTTCAAATGTAAAAATAAAACCTTAACTACACCAAACAAGGTACTTTCGTATCAAATGACAGTGTTGCATAAAAAATCCATGCATTGATTTCTAATGTCATTCCGCCTTCGTTCCTGCATCTTTTCTTAGTGCACGCTTCTCCACAACATTAATATTATTAGTATCCTTATTTTATCAAGTTTAAGTTTCACTTCCATACGCCAAGGTTGACACCAACATACTTTTATGTATTGTCATTTTCGTTTCTTTTGATATATCGCGGTTATGGTTTATTACATTAAGTGCTCCGTTCATCTTGTCCCTGTCGATACCTTTTAATGCCCCTTACAACTCAAGTAAAATAACTATTCAAGTAAAATAATCAATAATTTTAAATGAAAATATTCAATTATTTTACGTAATGGAAATCTAGATTCATAAAGACCATGAAAGCACTCATTATAAATTAGGCCTGAATTAAGGTCATTCTTTGTTTTCACGCCCGCTATCTGACTTATTCGTTTTGAAGGTGATTAATATTATTTATTTTTGGTTGTCTAAACTGAATTTGAATAATTTTACATACAAACCTTTAATCACTCTTATCATATATATGAATCTTGAAATCTAAAAACTTTGATCCCACATATGAATATCGAACTCGAATCAATTTGAATAATTTTTAACATACACAACTTAAGCAAATCTTGTCATACGTATTACTCTTAAAATCTAAAAACTGTAATGACATACTCGTACATGAATCTTAAATTTTAATCGTAAAACACACACAAATTGAACCTTTTTTTGTCATAAATATAAATCTTAAAATCTAAAAACTCTGATTCCCACACATGAATATTAAACTCGAATCAATTTGATTCATTAAACATACACAACTTAAGCAAATCTTGTCATACATATTACTCTTAAAATCTAAAAATTCTTATGTGTGAATCCTACACTTAAATAATTTGAATCATTATACACGTAAAACATAAATCGCTGTGTTTATATGATACATATAAATTTTAAACTCTGAAAACTTGATACACGTATACGTGTATGAATCTGGAACTCGAATCGATTTGAATAATTAAACCTACAAACCTTGAATAATTCTACACACAAACTATAAGTAGAATATATCAAACTTTCTTTGATTTCTTTCATTATCCCGTAAATGCGTAAAATATTTATTTTCTATTTCCAATAAATCCATCAAAATATCTTCTGTCTTAATTTTTTCTTGGTCTATCTCTCAATTGTGTTTTTATCATATTTACATATATACCTCTGTGGCCTAGTTGGTATTATGCTTGTCTTACAATCAGGGAGTTACGGGTTTGATACTAGTTGTAAATCAGATTTTCAAAAAAGTATTCCATTCTGGTTTTCACTTTAGACCTCTTTAACATATTTTTTGTCGGTTTGGCAATAAGCACGCCAGGTAGTACTGTATACGAGTACAACGAAAGGGCACAATACAAAGGCACTAAATTATTTTTGTTCAGAAATATGGTACACACTGTTTCCCTGGAGGGGTAGGTAGAGATTATATAGTGCCAAGTTTTCCTATCACGATATACTTTCTTCGTCTCCTCAATATCCATGCGTCTCATACACTTCATTATATTTCTCTTATTCTTTATCTTTCCTTCTTTCAAAATTAACTTGATCCAACCATATATTTAGGTCGTCCTCTACCACGAGTCCTACTCATGCTTAAGTGTAAGGACCTGCTACACCATCCCAGCAGCCCGAAAGTTCACTTCACCTGGATGTAATGCATTTGCTAGTGAACTGATGAGACCCTGACCACCGACTATCTCCAGTTTACACGTAAGTGGAAATTAACAATCCACATATAAGGAGAATTAAATTACTCCTTCCAGGGCAGCTCAATCTTAGTGAATGACCTTACTGTCTCAGTCTTGTACGCCAAAATATACCACTGCCGAGCTGCACCCCAAGCTAGATCGGGAACGTGATTGGTCCAACTTAATTAATTCGTAGTCGGTACAGTTGTACAACTCATGTTTACATTGTCAATTTTTTAAGTCAGTCTGTCTTAACCCATCCCTTCGGCATGTACAAACTTCCTAAATGTGCTATTTTTTACCTTGCTTTACACATCAGTTTTCAATTGTTTTGGCACCTGATTTCAGGGTATTCATTGTAGATCTTGAAACTCTGTGTTCATGATGCCTCGTTTGATATTTACCACCTAATGGATAAATTGAATTCCTTAGCCAAAATGAGATCATACGAAAAGTTTGTTTGTAAAAGTACACATCCTGTAGACTTTTAGAAAAAAATCGAAATATTTTCTTTTTTCAAAATTGTATAAATGCTTCCTTTGGGTGGTTCTCTGTTACTAAACGACACCCAAGACTAAATAATTGTTGTCATTAACATTATATTGATGTAACGCCTTACATACCCATAGCCTCATTGTTTTAGCTGGTATTAAATGATATTGTATAATAAATGCTTACTCGGAAAATAAGGTTGTATGGCTTCAACTGCGCGAAATATTTGAAGGGATTAGAGCTTGATTAAAAAGGGTCTTTCAAATTGAGCGGTTTTTTAAATATTTTTTTTAAATTCTTGAATAAAACACACAATTTGATTTGATTTAAAAAACTTTGATTGTTCATTGAAGTATAATGTATGACCTTCAAACACAAAAAAAAACAATTTCTGCCAAATGTCCACCTCTTGCAGCTCCACAGATGTCCACTCTATTGTCAAAAATTTCGATGACATTTTGGCATAATTGCGATTCCAACTCACCAATAACGCGAATAATTTCATCCTTCAGCTCAGAAATTGATTGGGGGTCATTCTTATAGACCTGACTTTTCACGTAACCCCAGAGAAAATAGTCCAACGGTATCAGATCACATGATCTTGGTGGCCAATTAACATTACCGTTTCCGGAGATTACAATACATAAAATAATTCAACAATTTGAACGCGTTGTTGTATTGTATACGACTCCATTTTTATAAATGTCATACATTACACTTCTTAAGTGTCACAAGACCCAGGCAAGTTCGCGACGCCATCTGTGTTTTATTCAAGAATTTAAAAAACCGCTCAATTTGAAAGGCCCTTTAGTATTTCTGTACGAGTCGTTTCCTTAGATGATTTTTTGTAACGTTAAATATATGATACGTATGAAAATAAATCAATTTTGTACATACACACATAACATCACGCCATTCTCCTGTCGGGGTAGACATAGATAACAGACAGCCACACTTTCCTACCTCGACACAGATTCTTCGCATCTTCCACATCCATACACCTTCACATTCAACTCCTGCGAATTATCTGGCTTTCTACGTTCGCTTCTTTCAAAATTTCATTCACACGATCCAATCATCCCTCCTTTCTTGGTCTTCCTTTATCACGCCTCCCACTTACTTAATTTATTCGTTCTACATGCTCAAACCATCGCAACGTGCTGTTTTTCACCCTACTCAATACATCAGCCTTAAGTTCACATTAATCCCTAATCACGTCATTTCGCATTCTGTCATACATTGTCATCCCATGTATTTTTCTCAGTATACGCATTTCTACAGTATTTATTCCGTTCCTTTCAGTCTTAGCAGATTTTGATACTGTTCGGCTCGAGTATATATGTTTTAGTGCTCCATCGACTTTATTTTTTATCGCTACACGCCATTAGATATTCCTCGTAACTCTTCCACCATCTGAGAAAAACTACCTATCTTCAACTTGCTTTAATACTCACTCATAAATCACAATTTACTTTTCCTTTCATGCTTTTCTATGACCATGTCTTTGCATTATGCAACAACCATTCTCAGATCAGTACTTTACATCTCTCATATAATTTATTTATCAGACTCTATAATTCATCCTCATTCTTTGCTTATACTATTATGTCGACAGCAATACGCACACATTGCCATCCCACATAGTTGTGAGGTATTAGCTGGGACGAACAAGGTCTGAGTGAATGTGATGGAATACAAGTAGCCTGAACGAGTGGACTTGTTTTTGCTAAATAATTAGTGTAAGAATTGTTATCTAGTTATAAGTAGTATGTAGGGGTTAATTATTTCTAAGAAATCATATATTAAGATTGAAAAAAAGAAAATAAAATGACATGTAGGAAAATAGATTAAGTAAGTTCATAAATTATAACATATAATTAAGATTAGTTATAATTAAGTAATAAATTTGTATATAGGTATAGCCTTGACAAATGTTTGTACAATAATTTACTTTGATAAATAAAAAAAAAAAAAAAAAACATAGTTGTGAGGGAAATGTAAGATGTATAAAAAACAGAAGAGCATGTGTGGCGAGATATATGGATATGAATGCGGTGAAAGTTGTGTGAGCAAGTAAAAAGGCGTGAAGGTCTGTTCTTTCTGCTTATCCCAAGAGGGGCATTGAGTGATGAAATGTATTGTATTGCATGTACTATATAAAAACAGATCAGACATTTAAAACAACGGTTTGAGTACAAAACAAAAACTTCAAATATTTAATTCGTATTAACAATCGATGTTTAAGAAAGTAAACAATATATGTTAACTATTTGGATGAAATGCGATTCAACGAGTGATGCGTGCGGCATTCAATTAATTGACCTTATTTTGTATAGAAAAATTCTTGTTTATCTTAGAACAGGTTTAATTTTGCAATTCAATCGGGCAACATAATTTGTCTTCTAATCACAGCGTCCTTTCACATTTTTAGTTAACTAATATTTCTCAAAGTGTGTTACTAAATACGTTTTTTTTATTATTACTTTTAATTTCACCTTGTCTTTATTTTTTCTTTTCTTCTCATTTAAATTATAATAATAAAAGGAAAATTTATATACTACCGTTTAGAGAGCAAACTATCCTCAGGGCGCTCTAACTCAGGATTTTAACCCACTATTATTGACAGATTTAAATTATTACAAAATAAATGTATATACCGTATTAGCCCGAATATAACGCGATATTTTTTACTCAAAATATTTTTTCAAAAATAACATTCGCGTTATATTCGGGGTTTAGGCCGTGTTCAATGAAAAATTGAATTTTGAATACTGATATGGTGATAATATCAGGAGGAATGACTTAACAGTTGCAAGTTTTAGATGTATCTGTCAATAAATCATTTAAAGACAATTTACGAAAGGAGTACAGCAATTGGCTCTTAGCTGGAAATCATCCTCTGACTCCTACAGGGAAAATAAAAAAACCATCAATTCCAGTCTTAGGGGAATGGATCATGACCGGACCG